>JANQBM010697814.1:0-36442 GCA_025594535.1 Erythroxylum domingense | reverse complement strand
TGGAGAAATGGAGCATATGTCATGAATGGTAAGTAAAAGACCATGGAATGGTCTTTAATTGGGTAAAAGAATAATAAATGATGAGGGTAGTGACACTTGTCACTTTCTTATGGTCCCACATTTGGTCTTTTGATCTATTAGTCCATTTGTCTCTAATTTTCAACCTAAATTTTCTCTCAATTTTTAATGACATAATTCATTACAACCCAAAGTCATATATAAAAATTTCCATTGCCATTTGACCCTTATTTCAACTACAATTCATCAATTATTCTGTCACTTGGCATTTTTCTTAATCCAAAAAAATATCCTTAAATTCCAGAAAATTCTCGAATTTTCACCAAAAAAATTTAATTCACTACTTATATATTCCAACTCAATTAATAACACATATAATTCACAATTCCAAATATAATTACATTGAATGTCAATTTTACCCGAAAATGTCAAATGAGTGCATATACAGCCATTGTAATGTGTGTAAAAATTCAAATTCACATGTGTGTATGCTAACGTTATGCATGAGCATGAAATGCAATTTTCTTTAATCTCTCTTTGATCTTACAAGTACCAAATTTTTTTAGGGTTCTAACCCTTAGTATGGGAACAAGATGTTACATTTCTCTCCTCTTTAATAAATTTCGTCCTTGAAATTCTTATTTGTTTGATCAGAAAGGCAGAGGAATTGTTTCCTCAATTACTCCTTTGTTTCCCATTTAACTTCACCCCTCAAATAATTTCTTCCAATTGACTATAGTCAATGAAATCAATCAATCCTCTACTCATTTCTTCCAATATCACACTATCTTAATTGTTTTCTCATTATATTTTAGATTACTCACAATTTTTTTTCACTTCATAAGCTGTCAATAAATCTTTTTCAAATCATATCATTATTTCTTAGCGCATTCACCTATCACACATTATTATTCTGAGGCATCTTTATTGATAATACAACTCATCAGTTATTGGTCCTATGCTCTCAATAATTTCATGTGGACCAATACAATTCGAGCATAGTTTATCCTCTTTCCTAATATGAGCACACTTTTTCTCAATCTACACACACCTTGGCAAGGTGATACTCTCAAAGACATTCCATCTTTCGCTTGATACTTCACATCTCTTTAGTGTTAATACACTCAACTCTGATGTCTATCACAATATGTTCCATAACCTCGATGTTGATCCACCAAATTTCATTTATCTTACTTGAATCACTTAGTTTATGACACAGATCAATTTCACTAATCAACAGCATCTCAAATCAATTCTAGCCTTCAACCATTTTTAAGCCCTCTTCATTTCAATGTAAGGGTGAACGACTCTTTTTGTTGAACAACGCCTCATATAGTATTTTAATGACATCACAGTAATAATGATTGATATGCTGAAAGTCAATTAGACTTATACCTTGATCTTATATTATTATGAACTCCAAAATATAAGCTTTAAGCATATCTCCAATAATTAGGACTGTTGGCAATTCAAACATTCAGTTACTTTCGCTTTCTCTAATAACATCTTTGCTCAATCACACAGTAACATTTTTCCTATTCGGACTCAAATTTCCTATTCAATGCATTTAATTGCAACACTAGCTTTACTGGGAAATATTCATTTGCACAATCCTTCAAACTCAATAATTATCTCAATCTTTACTGATTTGTATATTCAGATATATATATATATATCCCAAAATGTTTCTGTACATATGATGTCTCCAAGTTTCCAAAGCATTACAATTGCGACAAATTCTAAACCATGTATCAAAATTCAGCTCATGAGGCTTTAATTGTCTCTATGTATCCAAAAATCACTTTATGATGTTACAACAATTTGCATCTTAATCTCTAATGGGAACTTCATTATATACTGCGAAATCTCCAAATCCAATGATATAATTATCATTGATGTTTTACTTCCTCAAAATTCTTTTTACAGTTATCAGTCCATATGATCGACACATTTTTTCTCAGAAATCTCGTCAAAGGGTTAAGATCGGTAAAAACCACCCCTTAACAGTCTCTAGTAGTATCTAGCATACAGCTAGTTCTAAAGAACTCTTAATCTCGTATATGTTCCTTGAAATTTCTCACTTTATCATCACCTTTACTTTTCTTTGGGTCTCCCAATATGCCATGTTCATATAAAATACAACCCACATTTTATTTATTCAAGCTAAGATTCATTCTCATTAAACTTGGCATATAATTATTCCTACTTCCATGATATGTAAGATTTCCTCAAGTATTCAAAATATTCTTCTCCACTTTTCAAACACATTCGATATATCATCTATGATCATAGTCACTAATCAATCCAAACAAAATTGAGACACTTTATTCTTCAATACTATAATACTGTCAGGGGCATTGTTAACTTCAACAAATATAACCCAAATTTCCTTGTGCCCATGAGTTGTTCTCTTAATTCTTTAAGAATCTAATTCCTCAATGAGGTAGTATTATCTCATGTAATTTAATTTTTAAAATTTTTTAATTTTTTTTATTCTTCCCAATTGACTTCTTCTTCTCAAATCAATTTCACATTTCATTTTATTTCCTCTGATTTCACATTGATTTGTTCTAACGTCTTTTCATTCTTACTAGTTTCTCCACACATTTCAATTTATTTGCAATCTTTACTTCCTGGACTGGTAACACATTCCTTAGATCAAATTTGTATCTCCTGTACATATTTTCATGGAATATAGTTTGAACCTCAGTTCCTTTAGCAATAGTAGTAGTATTATCTTCAATTCAAGTATCCAATAACCTAGTTGGATACTTTATATTGGATACGACCCATACACTCTCAATAATGTATTCATTTTTCTTACAACTGAGTCTCTTATCTATATAACTCTAATATTCACTTTTGATTCATTGCATATTCATTTCTGATTTGTTCTTTCATAATCATTATTAAATTGAATCATCTAATCAACTTAACCTAATTCAGGGAAATTCTTCTTTGAAAGAAGATTTCTTACTATTTTCATCGATACCACTCATGAAATTCTTATCAATCAACTGTCTTCACCATTACTAGTCAGTCATTCTTAGTACCTTAAGAAGATCAATTTTAGCTATGCATAATATCTCATTAAGATCAATTTGTGCTATAACTCATATAATAAGAACATCCTTTTTAATGAGGTTTATTGAAGTGTTAAGTAAATTATTTACTCTAATACTTTGGTATATACCATCAAAATTATTACATCTTATCTAGAGATGTATTTAGGACAACTCACCAATTAGTAGCTTATGCTAAGGATACCTTGATCTCATTTGATTCTAGGCAACACTTCCCCTTTTATACCTATCCTCAATCGTGGGGATTATGCCATTATCGTGTCCTTCTTCTTTTTCCTCAAATTCATCATATATGGTAACATCATTAAGATTCTCAATTCATTCCCAATTGATCACTATAAGCACTTTCACGTCTTACTCTAACTCATCTCAGACTTTAAACTAAAGGAACTATGATTAGCAATAATTCAATAAGTCACCGATTGCTTCCTATTTCATCTCCACACCTATAATACAAACATGCTTATTTTTTTCCCTTGTCATGGTGATCCCATTATCATATGTGCACTCATACAGGCAAATCAACTTAACCTTGACAACTTTTTCATCTACCGTTATCATTATTACTATGATGTCATTAAAAAACTGTATATTTAGATGTACTGAATAGTATATTTAGATTTTCACATAGTGATTTATGCGGCTACCATGATGTTTTTAGGCCTATAGAATTTTGGAATGAAATTACTAATTCAAGAAACATTTTTTTCTCCAAGTAGGTCTAAATCGTCTGCTTTAGTGGACCCTAGCCTTCGCTATCTTCATAGGTTTTTAACTTGTACATTATTCGGTAGAATAGCCAAGGTGCAGTCTCTAAAGCAGAATTTTTTATGTTGTGGTGTATGGTTCATGCTAAACACTTTAATGCTAGTTGTAGTTAAGTATGCATCTAATTAATGTGGCTAAAGCTAGATTTGGCAAAATAGTAGTTGGAGCATTTGTCACCCAAATTGTAGAGCATTTTAGTTTACTAACTGAGATAACAGTTATGCAGTTAGTTTCAAGCAACTCTAGTTTAGACTTGCAATAGTTAATGTGTATGAAGATTGTTAGGTGACAAGGTGATTGACATGCTCTTGTTAATGACGACACAATAGAAGCTTCAAGTAGTCAGCGTAGTCGCATCGGGTAGCCGAAGGTACACAAGAGGATGATGTTTTGCCACCTGAATCTACGCGTTGGAACATTGCACTTACTTATATTGAATATCAATCATTGCTCATTCAACTTATTGCATTTGAACGGCAAACGAATGATAAATTCGACTAGGTTGAGGCTAGCATAGTGGAGATGAGGAATTTCCTAGTGAATTTAAATGCTAGTTCCAGACAACGTCTACCTTCATCTTAGTATTGTATTTCTATCTTTTTCTTTTTATTATTTTTATTGTTTGTCATTATATTATTTTTAGTTTTACTGTTTGTCTTTATTTATTTTGTTTGCATCTTAGATACTTTAATTATTTTCTTATGATGTTGACAGTGTATGTTTGTGCATTGCATGTTTGTTTTCTTGTTTAATAGTTAAAGATGCATGGTTATTAAATGAACTTGACCGAGATTATAAATGCATAATATGAGTGAATTAATATATTTGCATGGTTAAACCGATTGACTTGGATTTCAATTGAAAGGATATTAGCTTGTTGTGATAGGTGAATGAGACCTTTCGTTAGTAAGAATTTGAGTTTTTTTGAGATATTAAACACCGATTAAAAGTATTCATTATTGAGAGCGTTCTTTTATGGTTAAGCAAATCTAGAACTTGCTTACAAACACTAGTTGAAATTACATAATCTTATGCAAACATTGAAGCAGTGAAAGCATTTAGGATTTATCTTGACAGCTTAAAAAGCCACCATGATATTATCTTTAGTTAGCCCCCTTCAGCGTAAACGAAACTTTTTTTGGTTAAAATCAAAATATGAGCCTTAGCCTTGATTTTTATCTCTTTTCATTACATCCTCCATAAGAGCAAGTTGAGCATTTAAAAGGTATAATCGACTGTAGGGAATAATTGTGGGGGAAGCATAGCATATAGTTAGGTTATAAGTTAGCTGTAGGGTAGGTTGTAATAATCTGCATTTGTTGTCCAATTTTTTTCCCTTTTTGAGCTTATGTTGCTGTAAATTGGAAAAAATGAAATCATATCAAGTAAAAAAACGAGAAAAAGAAGAAAAGGAAGAGAACCAAAAATTGCGAAGCAAAAAAAATGAAAAAAAAGGAAGAGAAATAAAAATGAAAAGAAAGGGGAGAAAGGAAAAGTAAGAGAGATTGGTAGGTTAAGTTTGTAATTGAAAAGAAAAAATTGTATGTTTTATTAATTTGTACTATTTTAAATGCTCAATTAGTTTTATGGTTTAAAACTTGGTTTTATCTTTTTTCCTACCTTTAGCTTGGCCCCATTACAACCAAATAAAGACCTTCGAATTAATGTTTGTGTTCGATATTTAGTAGTGAATATTATTGGATGAGTAAGCAAGCTTATGGTAGATGCTTAACATGAAATGAATAATGAATGAATATTTATGACCTTTAAACACGTGAAGGAATGGAAAGTAGAGTGAGTGTCTATCACACTTGTTAATGGTCTTTCAGTTGATGTACTTATTAATTATAGTTATGCATGCGAAGGATAGTTTGTTCACGAATTATTATGAGTTTCAAAATTTTAAGTTGTGCTTATTGAATTGATCTTTGACATCTTTAATTATTAAATGAGAAAATAATTTGCTGTCATTATTAATTTGTTTTTTTATTTGTGTTTTCATAGTTTAGTGTTTTTAGTTTTGGTTGAGTAAAACTATAATTTAATTACTGAGGAATTGTTTTAGTTAATTTTGTCTAATTTAGCATTTTTTATGTTGAAATTTGTACGAATTTTAATAAGATTATTTTGTGAATGAGGGATGAAGTGGCATTAATCTTCACGCAATTCATCACGTTTGGAGACACAAACGAGATGCAAAGAAAGGAAGAAAAGAAGAAAATCAAAGAGAGATAATGAAGAAGAAAGAGTGTTGATAATTAATATATGTGTTATATTTATGCATATGCAATTCCAAATTTATTATTTAGTTATGTGGAAATGTTTTATTTGTGACTGGAAGTTTTTGCTTCTTAAATAGTTTTAGTTTGTTCGGTCATTATAGATTTTGAAGTTTATGTAGTATTTGATATCTTTGTGGACAAGGTTTTACCATAATGTGTATGTTTAATTGATAGTCTTAGTATAGTTTTAGCAAAAGATAAAATCAAAATAGTTGGCCTTATGGCTAATTTGATCTTATTAAACTTTGTAAGTTTGACGCAGTAATAGGTAGTAAATAGGCGAGAATGATTCGGATGTCGCGGAAGAGGGATCATAATATTCTAGGGTTAGAATAAGGGTTGCTTATAAAAATAATGAAGATTCAAGACAAAAAAGGTAAATTTTAAGTTTGTTGTATACACTTTCGAATTGTCACGAGAACAAGGTAAAAGAAAATATCTAACAAGCTTTCATTTGTGTAGAAATTATTCAATCCTATGTAATATCGACGGGACTATTCAAATCAAACTAACATTTCACCTTCTAAAGGTATGGGTAAAATTTTTATTATGTTGTTGCTGTATTTATGGAAATCTATTCAAGAAACATGTGATAGGAATTAAGATGCAACAGGAAAGAAGGCATGTTAAAAGGAAGCAAATAAAAAAATCAACAAAATGATTTCTTTTGACATGTTGAAATTTGTATGAATTTTAAAATAATTATTTTATGAATGTCGATAAGTTTAATAAAGAGAATTGTAATATGTAAGTCACGGCTGTGTGACGTACATTTGATGTTAAGTCACAACCATGACTAACATTGACTTGTTTCAATTGTGCATTGTTGTAATTTGTTAAGTTGCTTGTTTCATAACGGTGACTTAGTTGTGCACGATTGTAACTTATTAAGTCACAAGCGTGACTTAACATGGGACAATGGTATATATATGGCACCAGGTTGAAGGGTTATGAATCACATTTGGAGACATAGAGAAGATATAGAGGGAGAAAGGAAGAAGACAAGAAAATAAGAGAGAATCTGTGAAAAAGAAAAAGTTGAGAAAGGTGAGTAAAAACGGAGAAGTTGAGAAAGGCGAAGGCAGTGGGCGAATTTCGGCAATAATAGTAAGATGATACACAAGAGTAGGTTTTTTTTCCTAATCAGAAGTAAAGAACATAAACAGCCCCAAACCACCATGCAGGTATACACAATTTTGTTACAGGTTTCCCAAAACTATTAAATTAGGAGCTAAAATGTAAAGGAATAGTAAACCCAAGTACAAGCGAGAAACACGTGAAAGGCTAGCAGAAGAAGTTCAAGAAAAGAGGAAATTAAATCACAAAAGTTACATGCTGATGTTGTTTGACGTAATGTGAAAAAAGTCTATGACAATTTGCGTTTTTGTTGCTGTCATAAACGTCTGCATTTAAAGCTGGTGTGGGCTCAATGTCACTAAATCTTTTGTGAAGACATTGTCTTACTTTTGAAGAAGAAACAAGAATATCTTCTAAAAATATAAAAATATCAAAATATATTAGCCACAGAGTATAAAAGTGAACATTACTTTTTTTGATAAAAATGTTAAGTAAATAAATAACAGATGATAATATAATTCACCAAAAAAAGAAAGAAGTTGACGTAGTTTGCTCAAGATAAAAATGCAAAAATTGATTGAATAAATAATGATAGAAACATGAAATAGGTGTAGGTGTAATTTCAGCATTGTTATTTTGATCATCAGTTGGAATGTCGTCATCTTTTTCAATTGAAGTTGGCCTCTTTTATAATTCAGCATCATCAGTTTGGCGGTAATAGATAACAGTGAAGCGTTGTCTTCCATCTGGTGAGTGGATGTAGACAGGTTTGATATGAACAAGAAACGTCTTAGTTTTCAATTCTGCGTGTACTTTTTCTAGAGGAAGTTCGATACTTTTGTTATGGGAAGGCAAAAATGTAGATCATTAGTCAAATGATAAAGTTTTCACAATTCTTATTATTAAATGTAAATCTATTTATAGTAAATAAAAAATATAACCTAGTGGTAAAATTGCATAGTTTCAATTGCACTGAATTTCAAGATTTTTTTCACCAAATTCGCCAAAAATAGAAGTTGTAACAGTTCCTATTTCGTCAGTTAAATCAACATCATAGCGACATCTACATTTGCAAAAAAAAGTTAATGAGAAAATGTATGTAACAATTCATTTATGATGAAACCTTGCTATAAAAGAAATGAGATTATAAAAAAACATATTAAATTTCAAAATGCCCAAGTCACACCTATGACATGTTAAATCACTCCCGTGAGAAAGGCTAACGTTATTCTCACAGGTGTAAGTCACGCCTGTTACGTCAGATGAATATTTTAAGTCTTCCCTTCATTCGTTTGGTTGTTCACAACATTAACTTGCTAATGTTAGAAAAAACAGAAAATTAAAAAGAAAAAAGAGAAAAAAAATGCCTAGGTTCAGCTGAGAGTATCTCCCTGCAAGAATTGCAAGTGAATATAATCCCATATATAGGGGCTGTTGAGCGAAAGTATATTTTGCAAGCCATATACCAGTACTTTTGCAATGTGTTGAAAGGAAATATGAGCTTTAATCCATGTTGTCTGCAAATATATAGATAGATTTTTGTTAGAAATATTAATATCAGATAGACAATGTGTGAGACAAAAAACTTATAGTAGAATATAAAATGTATTTACCTTACCGGTGGACTTTAAGAAGATGATTTTAGTAATTTTTATATGTAATCTGAAAGACACATCATAATTATATCTGAGATAAGCTTGTTGGTTAACAAGGTTTTTTAGCTCCTTAATATTTCGTTGTGCCTTGAAAAATGATAATTATAAATGTAAAAGCATTAAAATATTCTAAATTTTGTATATGAGTTTATTTGTTGTTAGAGTAAAGATAAAAAATATGGCAGTATCAATTTTTAAGATCTGCAGCTTCTTGTATTGGTGAATCAATAAGAATTGCGGAGTCAAACCACGTGAATAATGCAACACCTAAAATACTTCAATTGTAAGATAAGAATAAAATAGAAGGATAAATAAAAAAAGTAAAAGCGTGATGAAAAAAAATTGCCATTATAAAAGTTAACTTTTAGCCTGTGACACAATTTTCAGATAAGTATGTAATGATTCGACAATTTGTTGGCCCTTATTAGTAAAAAAAGCATTCCATATTGACAGTATAACAGTTTGTTGCCTAATATAAAAACGGAAAATGTTAGAAAAAAGAACTCGTGTCAGATTTTAAAAGTTGTAGAAAACAATAGAGAATGTAACATACTGATTGTTGGTAAGAACAAATTTTTGGACAATTGAAAGCTTGTCATATTTGCTGATTTCTTTTTTATCTAAGACTTCAACAACTACAGCCAAAATATCTATCACATGTTAAAGATAAATATAATTAGATATAATAGGAAAAAAAGTCAAAGTTTTAGAAAGAAACAAATAAAGGATCTAACCGATTGATTTTTCCTTGTCGTTCATATAATTGACAAGATCCGTAAAAGATGTATAGTTGAATTTGACTAATCGAGTTGAAATACCAAGTAAATGACTAATCGACTACAGAGTTGGCACTATCGTCAGTTATAAATGAAAGATATACAAATTTGCTTGGAATTTGGAGCCACTTGAATTTCTGGAATGAGATCACTGATTTTGTTCTGGAAAAAAATTTCCATCAATATCCCTTTTCATTAATAAAAATTATTTATTAAATAATGTTACAGTGCATTATAATATATGAAAGATAATACTCAATTATTAAAAAACCCAACATCATAATTCATATACTATAATTGGATCGAATTACGATTTGAGATCAAATTAAACTTCTAGATCAAGTGAAAGAATATGAGATATTTTTTCATATTCTAAATAATTTTAATACTCATAAATGGTCCAACATTCAGCAATTAGCGGATAAAAATTTCTTGATTTTATGGTAATTGTCAATGTGCTTGATGGGAGCATATTGATATATTTTTTCACTTGAGGGGGTTTTGAATCCTTAAGCTCCTTTTACCCTTTTGAAAATACACCAAAATTTGCAACTGAAAGTTTAGAAGAATTCAAAAAATGTAGAAAATTCGAAACTTTCCAAATAAGAACATCAATTGTAGGAGGTGGATTAATTTCTTCCGCATGCAATTTATTTACGATTATAATATATATTAGTGTTGAATATATATTGAATTGAGTTACAGTGATGTTTTGTGATCCTCTGAATTGAGTTTAAAGACTATTCCTTTTATTACGCAAACTCTCATTTTCTTCCTATTTGATCTGTCCACGAATTTCTTTTGCTCTTGCAGGCTTTTCAGGGACTTGATCTTCTGTGTCATCAACCCTATGCCAACCCTGTGTCATTCTATCCTAACCATTCATTCATATAAAAACTACCTAAATAGATGATTAAGATGGAATGGCGCAGAGTTGGTGGCACAAAGGATTTGGGTTGGGCTTTTCATCGTTGAAATGCGCAGGGTCCATGGAAATTTACACTCAGATCGTTGAAGCAAAACAATTTGGGAAACAAAATGCATAAAACGCTCTATCGTCGTCGTTCTTATCTCTCTCTACACAACCTATTAATAACCTTTAACTTGGCGCTGTTTCCTGATATTCTTGTGGGTTTATATTATATTAGACATTTCTGAAATTCGCATTACTAAAGTTGATTCACAATGCTCCTTGTGGTAACATTTGATTAGATCTTACGACTTTAACGACATTGATGTGTAAAAAGCTGGATTAGGTAGGTAAAGTTGATAACAAAAGGAATTTTAAAGAACAGACCACTAAAGGTAACTCAAGCGAAAGAAACTGAAGATGAATGAACCAAATTTCCGAATATTTTATAATGAAAAGTACGTATAGAAAATGGCTCCTTCATCAGGGCGATGAATTTGGTATAAACTATGGTGTAAATCCTTGGAGTCTTCGCAGGACATGGCGCAATTAGTATCAGCTCCTCCTAAACAGTTCAGGGAGCTAGCCTGTGTGTTTAGTCCAAAAAGAGGCCACAACTGTAAACGTATATAGAGTATAGACAGACAGGAAAACTCAAAGAAAAGCAAATATTGCCAATTCTTCAAAGGACAAGAGGATTGTGAGGGATGATGCGAAGGAAACTGAATGTGATCAGTTTCTTCCAAGGGGAAGTCACTATATTGTAAATGCAGAATTTGCAGCTAGGAGCAACTAGGAGCATAGGAGGAAAGACTTTGTACGGTCAAGCAAGTAATTCAGATGATACAATTTAGAGGACCTAATTCCAAAAGAAAGTAGAACTTTCCCAAAAAATCATAAAAGAAGTAAAATTAGATGAATCCCTAAAAGCAGAGGGTAGATAAGACTTAACCAGGTAAATTAAGCCCCATAATCTTAAACATTTCCCCTGTTCTTGCACCAATCTAAACCAAATTATAAAAGACCAATGCAGCAACTACTTAGCATAGTGCATATATTCACATCATAATGTACTCACTAGAGTGATTAATTCCCAGAATTAGTTAGCTATGAGCTATACATGATGACACCAAATTAGGTGTCAGCCTAAAAGAGCTGACACAAAATGATATTGCACAAACTGATATTGCTCAACACTACAACTAGACATCCAAACATTTTGTTTGCATAAAGGTAGAGGAAAAAGTGTTACAAATCTGACTTCATGTTAATGTCTGGGGAAGAAGTGAAAATGAAAGATGATTCATGCAAGGCAACAGAAGCAGAAACGCATTCAGACAGGAAGACATAATGACCAAGACTCAATAAGGTCCAGTTGGAGTAATAAATCTAGGGAAAAGAATCATGTTCTTATCAATTCCTCAGAGCTTTTTCCCTGTGACTGTTAGTAAAGGAAACGCTACCCTTGCAAGAAAAGCAAAAAGGAAAGTATCATACGTTGTAGATTTTAACGTTCATCCACTGTAGGGTATGACCATTGGCTGAAACCAACAGCAGAGATGGATATGATAAACAGATAAACCAACTGTGTGTGCCCAAACATGACAACGGGGTTGTTCAATTCCCAAATTTGTTTCACCAAAATCAACATAGTCAAAACTAACCTACCACGCAAGCAAAAACCTTATATCAAAGAACCATGGCTTTGATTTCAATTTGATAGCACGGAACATGGATTTCAGGCAGAAAAGCTGCCCTATATTCCATAATTAACAAGATGAAACCAAAGAGCTATGGTCAGTTGACCACATTAATTGCCAGAAGGGTTAAACATCCTAAAATGTCACCATATACCAGAATAACTGAAAAAGGACAGAGGGAGATTCAAATACAGCCGACATATGCCCTGACTAAGTTGGATTTCAGTACGACAGTAGTACACATGATAATGTTATATACTAGTAGTTCGAAGCATTCCAACTTGACAAACTCTAAGCCAAGTCTAACACTATTATTCTCAACACAAAACCATGGCGTGAGGACAACCTAGAATATTCATTATACAATGCAAGAAAAGAAATAAGTGACCGTGGTTCCAAGACATTCTTCAAGGAAACAAATAATCTACGATTCACGAATTAACAGTATTGACTTTGAACAACAAAAGGTAGATTCTTTGCTTCCTATAATAAATTTCCAGGGAAACAAAGAGTACCAGTCACAGATATAAGCAGCCAACGTCAACAACAATTTATCTCAGATATCATATCGATAATCAAATTAGCCTTAAATAATGCAAAGCGCTATACAGTATACAGCAGATATTCAAGAAAATAAAAGCAACAATAAAGGCCCTAAATCCATGTACATCTGAAACCTCTTCAAACGTAAAAATAAAACATTAAGAACATCAAAACGTACCAATTTCCGCTCTTTCACTACCAAATTTACGAAATTCATGTCAAAAGAGAGCAAATTGTAAACCAATAGTTCGTGTTTCTCACGCATAAACCCTACAGTCCCGGGCACCACCGGTCAAATTCCCAGATTTACTACTTGTAGACACACCAACCGGCACGTTCTCACAGAAAACACGAAGCAACCGACGCCTCGCTCTCAACCCTCCAACCTTAAAACCCACATCAGCCATCACCTTCACATTGAAACCCACACTCCCGCGGCTCCTCTCTCCATTAATACCACCCACAACCCAACCGTCAACGTACGCTTCCATTGCCGAGTACGACGCGTCCACCACCGACTGCGTCTTTGTGTTTTGCATAAACGGGGCGATGCGGGTCTGAGATAGAGTGTCCGATTTGTATAGAACAAAAGACTCGATCTCGTCATAGTAGATCTTCATCTTCTTATTGGGGTTGTACACCTGAAACCGGGCATTCCAGTTGCCTGTGACGGTCTGAGAAGCAGACGAAATATTAAAGTTGGACAAAGATAGAGATTGGATTTGGAAATCAGGGAGGCGGGGCCGGATGACTAGCCACATGATGAAGAGTATGGTGAAGAAGACGACAGTAACAGCGACGACGGCAACGATCATGCGTCGGAGAATGAGGGCACGGCGGTCGGAGTAAAAGGGTTGTTGCTGTTGTTGGTTGTAGTAAAAATAGGGATTGCTGTTGGTGTTGGGTGGTGGAGCTTGGTAAGGGTAGGCGGTGCCAGTGGGCGGCGGAGTGTGGCCGTTGGGAACAGGGTAGCCGGTGGCGGGTCTAGAAGAGTCTTGCATGATTGATGTGAACAGTCAAGATTGAGTCTTGAGAGGCCAAAGTTTGAGGCTTTAAGATGCTTTTGTGTTGGCTTCCTGGTAGCCAAGTTCCTTGCTTTGGTTGGGTCACAACTCACAACAGCCTAGAAGTAGAATAGAGGATTACTTTGTGGAAGAGAATAAGCGCATCATCATCTTGTACCGTTTGGATTTGTGCTTTAAGTTGTTCCTAATTCGAAATTAATATAAATTTATAAGCAAATTTTGATTTAAAAATTTTAAATTTGAATTATAAATTAATCACCAAATTATAAATTAAATTTTTCAGATAGAAAACGTAACTTCTCATTTTCTAGCCTATCATAAACTAACAACTCCTTTTGATTTTTGAGCATGATCTGCGATGAAAAAGTGTGACTGTGGATCGCTGAAGCCTGGAGGTTAAGAACGTCACTAGCTCAGGTCAGGCTTGGACTGCCCTTGACTCAGCTTGACCCAATTTAATCACAGGTTGATTAGCCCGTGATTCGAGCTATAGCCCGTAAGTTCACGGCTTAGCCTGATATTTATTTTTTTGAGTAAAATTTTTTTAAAATAACGTCGTTTTGAAAATAATAGACAAGTCACAAGCTCAGTCGGGCGAGTCATCCTTACTGCAAATGAAGATTCTATTACGATGATGACATCAACGTCAAAGCAGATTTGGAATTTCTTAGATAATTTAGGGGATGGCATCTGTCATTTTTTTAAATATTTTTGAAAATTAAAAATATAAAACAACGTAATTTTTTAATTAAATGCAGGTTTGAACTGTCCAAGTTTAAGCTTATCCAAAACATAACTCTTCTAAATAAAACGATGTTTTTTTTAGAATAATTAAATCTTACGTCAGTCTAATCTTAAGCTTGGCCCATGACTCGACTCATAGAAAACGACCAAATTTAAACCTGTGAGCCAAAAATTGCATCGCTAAATAATTCTTGGGCTAGTTGTGGGCTTAGGCTCATCTTTATTATACGAATATGGGCCTGAATCTCCATATTCAATTAAAAATTATTAAATTTGAGTTTATTAAATTAATAAATTATCGAGATTTGGTAAAAATAGTTAGTTATTAAAAACAAGATTCATTCCATCTAAAGTTAACTATATAAAATAATGTTTTAAAAATCGAATCGAAAATTAAACTGATAAGACGAAAGTTTAAAAGATTCAGCTAGTATAAAATCAGCTAAAAATTAAATACAATTAATAAATTTAAAATATAATTTAAAAAAGTATCTTTTTGAAATTTTCATTTCTATCAATCTTAGGCTGCGTTTGAATCTGCAGTGCGGTGGGAATAAGTATTTATTCACCGCTGTTTTCAAACGCAATCACATGTTTGGATCTACGGTAAACAACCAGAGGTTGAAAAAAAGTACGGTGTCACCGCATAAATCAATAAGCAAAAAGAGGACTACGGTAAAAAACTGCTTCTACAGTAAAAATTTTACTTTCCATTAATAATCTTCACTCCAAGTATTATTTTCCATTATAATCTTAATTAATATGACTAATAATATATTTTTATGAAATATTTTACTTACTAAATTTATTTTATTTATATTTTCTTATTTTAATTTAATATTTTATTATTTATAATTTTAAATTTATATCACTAATAATATATTTTTTAATTATTTATACAACAATTAATAGTTTATTAAGTAATAAATTTTTAGTCATTTTATCTCTTTTCGGCCATCGCAACTGCACTTGTCAAATACCTATTTTCACGTTTTAACAGTTACTAAAATAGCAATCTCAAACACATAAGTACTTATCAAAAAGTACTTATCATTTTAACATGTTAATTTTATCAGGTTATCAATCACTACCGTCCTCCCAAACCAAACTTTATTCTATGTTGCATTAGCCATAAAATGTTAAAACTTAATTAGCTTATTTTGTTTTGTTTGGGAATGAAGAAGATGCGTGAAAGTGTACTACTTCATACGTAATTTCCTCGAGGGCTCCGAGCCTCCGACATCGTAACAGCAACACTCTTCAAGCTCACGATAAGTTAATAGAATATGGAGTGTTCGGATTATTATAAGAAACAAAATAAAGGCGCAAGAAGAAGGAAACTGTAGAACTTGAACAAAGGGATAAACGTTAATCAATTCATTCAGTTTACATTACCAGGCATAAGATGAAAAAACAAATCGATACGACATATACATAGTTCCAGAACAATGTGTAGCACTTGTTCGCTAAACCCTTCCAGTTCCCGCTGGCATCGCATTTACTAGGACCGAGTTCAACATTTGTGGAGATGTTAGAAGGAAACTTAAACTTTACCTGAACATTCTCGCACGAAACCCTTACAGTGTCTCTCGCGGTTGGCCATGTCCACCCTCCATACTTCGCCCTAGCCTCCAACTCTACATTCAAATTAACAGCTCCACAGTGCTCACCGTCAAGAGCACTGTTGTTCGTGATACAGTTCATAACACGCATCAACATCCTAGTAAAATTGGTTTCTATGTTTGATTGAGCTTTCCCAGATAGTGTGAAAGCTGGCGCGGTGGTGTTGGAGAGGACCGCTTTTTTGTCGTCCAACACAGAGGCCTTGATTTCATCGTAGAAAATTTTCTTGTTATTGGGGTTTTCTGCTGAAAAAGTCACGACCCAGTTCGCAGATATGCCGATAGAAGAAACGTTGAGGATGGATAACGAAGACGATTCAACGTTGAACTTAGGAAAAGCAGGCTGAACATAGATCAAGAGACGAGTTACAGTTGGAACAACACCGATGGATATGACCAATATCATGATGAAAAGAATAAACGTAAGGAAATCCGAAGCCTGGGCTCCTGCTGTATATGTTCTGGAGTTCCTTCGGCCAATGGTGGCGGCGGTTTCGACGGTGGTGGAATGGTTGTTGGACTGAGACATAAGGCTACGTTCGTGCAGAGTAAATATGCTTTTAAAGTGGGTAAGCTAATAGAGTAATAGAGGGTATGACATCCTCGTGATTAGGCAAGCTTTGAGGATGCTGCTCCTTCGGTCCTTCCCCTAATAACTGAGGTTTAAATTTGTTAAAACCCTTAGATTTAGCACCGAAATATCTTTTTTAATGCTCTTATTACATTTTATTTTATTAAAAAATCCATAATTAACAATTTTTTTCCATTGAATAGTTATTAATATCATAAATAGTAAAAAATATTATTATTATTAAATAAAATTTTATTATTTAATAATAATAACTACAAAAAATTACTAAATGAGTTAATGATAACTATGTAATTTATTTTATGTTTTCTTAAAGTATTTAAGCTAAAAAATGGGGCCTACTTCTCAGCATTGGTGTTGGATTGGCTTTATAAACTAAGGTCAATAACACGATGATCTAACTCATTTCTTAAATTCAATCTAAACTAATTAAATTTGACTTAAATCAATAATTTAAGATAATTATATTAATTATTAATTTATTAGACATCACGTTGAAATTTGTTATTACTATTTCTAGTTCTATTTAGGATCAGTCCTAAGATTTTGTAGGCCCAAGACGAAAGAGAAGATATGAGCCCCTGATATTAATTAAAAATAAATTAAAAAAAATTATAAACTATATTTTTATATGTAATTTTTTTAAAAATAAAAGTGAGTCCTGAGTAGTGGCCCACCTCGCCCCTGCCTAGGGCCGGGGCTGGTTCTATTTGTGAAGCTGAAATATTTACTAATTAAGAATAAACTAATTTAACTTAAATTTGTACATTTGTATATGTAATACTAAAGTGTTATATTCCAAGTTATGTTTTTTTCCTTATATTTTAAGAAATTATTGATAAAGACTTTTTCAAATTTAATTAACACCAAACGAATTTCTATTTTTTAAAACCATTTTTAAATATAAGAAGAGAAGAATTGGATTTGCAATATTGACTAATTATGATTTCGAAATCTACTTTCTTTTTATTTAAATAACAAAAAGAAAGAGCAAGACTACAAATAATAGCAATTTTAGGTGTACTTGAGTTTTAATGTTAATCTTTAAGAGTAATTAAAGAGCTATTATTTAGTAAATCTATGGTTACTAAGGTCAATTTAAGTTATTTTTATAATATTTAAAATCTTTATTTATATATCATAATATTTTAAACAACATTAATTTTGATGACCAATAATACTATAAAAATAAAGATCATAAGATGTTTAACATGTTATCATCATCTATTATTTAAAACTATTCTCAAACACCTTAAAAAGTTAGCTACAAGAGGTTGACTTACTAATTAAATGACTAACTTGTCTATAAATATTAGTTCAATTGATCTTGTTAGTTAAATTAAAATCATTTATAAATATTATTTTAATAAATCTCGTCACTTGAATTTGAGTTACTAATTCATTAAGTGATTTATTTAAATCATATAACCCAAAAGAGTAATATACAAATTGGTTAAGAAAGAGGTGAAGAAGACAATCTCGATAGTTAAAAGTAGAGCGACAAAAAATTGTACTAAAGATAAGATATTAAAGTTAAGGAAAATGAAATTTTTAAGTTAATGAGAGCTATGGAAAGGAAAACAAGAGACTTATATCAAGTTCGTTGTATAGGAGATGAAGTGTGACGGGTGCTTGTAGTGGAAAATGACATCAAGAGATGATAAAGGTACATCTATAGTCTTTTTAACAACATCTCTTAGGTGATCTTAGCACGTACGATTAGTTTATAACTTACTCGTTATAGATAGATTACAAGAGAAGAAATTAAAAGAGCTTTAAGGAACTTACTCGTTGCAGATAGATTACAAGGGAAGAAATTAAAAGAGCTTTAAGGGAGATGAACAGCAGAAGGGCAGTAGCGCCTAATGAGATTTCCATTGAGTTGTGGAAGAGCTTAGGCGAAAAGGGTTTTACTTGGCTAACTAAGCTCTTTAATGTAATCCTTAGGACTACTAAAATGTCAAATAAGTGGAGACTAAGTATGTTAATTCCTCTATACAAGAACAAAGGGAACATTTAAAATTGTAATAACTATAGGGACATCAAACTACTTAGTCACACCATGCAATTATAGGAAAAGATAATTGAGAAGAGAAAGAGAAAGGAGACTATTATCTCGGAAAACCAGTTTGTCTTGATCCCAGGAAGGTCCACGATAGAAGCGTTACATCTCTTACGAAGATTAATAAAATATTACAGGAAAAGACAGGGTAATATACTCTTAGTTTTTATTAATTTAGAGAAGCCATATGACATGGTACCTAGGGAAATTATCTGGAGGTGTTTAGAGGCTAACCGAGTTCCTTTGTCTTATATATGAGTTACAGGGATATGTATAAAGGGGTAAATACTAGAGTGAGGATGATAGGAGGAGATATAGAAAATTTTTCAATTTATATTAGGCTACATCGAGGTTCTTCATTGAGATATTCTCTATTTGTAGTAGTCATGAATGAGCTCATTAAAAAAATTAAAGAGGATGTGTCTCGGTATACGTTATTTATTAACGATATTGTCCTAGTACGCGAATGAGACAAAAGAGGGTGTTAATATCAAGCTAAAATGTTGAAAGGATACGTTAAAGTCAACCGTTTTTTAATTGAGCAGGATTAAGACTGAATAAAGATTAGTTCAGAAGTTATACTATGATAAGTTTTTTTAAAATACCTATGGTATATCATTCAAAGCAATGAAGACATCGAAAAAGATATAGTCCACTGCATTAAATCAGGATGACTTAACTAGAAAAGTGTATTAGGAGTTTTATATGACAAGAAGATATCACTCAAGCTCAAAACTAAATTATATCATTTAGCGATAAGATCGGTTATGTTATATGAGGCAGAGTGTTGACTCATCAAACAAGTACATAGTCGTAAGCTAATGGTGGCAGATATGAGGATGCTCTGTTAGATGTGTAATTTTAATAGAAAAGATAAGGTCAATATTGTATTGATAAGCGACAAATTAAAGGTGGACAATATTAATAATAAATTTAAAGAGACGAGACTTAGGTGATTTGCCCATGTTAAAGGAGACATCCTGCACTTCAATGAAAAGATGTGAGAAAATAATACTTAAAGACTGTAAGAGGGAAAAAAAAGCCTAAGAAGAATTGGGATGAAATGATCAAGAATGATATTACTTTTCATAAACTTATCGAAGATGTGGTCTATAGTAGAAAACTTTGACGTATTAGGATAGGGATAAAGAATCTCACATAGAGAGGTCTTCATTTTTCTTCGAGTCATTCATTTTATCAATAGCCTTAGTATTTTGATTAAGTAATACATCTCCCCTAGTTATTTAGCTTAAGTAATTTCTTACTTACTCTATTTACTTTATTGTGGTAGTTGGTGTGATTTTATTCTTATACATATCTCTTTTTTTCCTAGTTTGTATATTTATTTACTTATTTTATCTTGTTTTGTTAATCCTTAGCATGCTTTCTACGTATTATATTATATATTTTTATATGTTTAGTTATATGTATTTATTCATATTATACATTATTGATAATTGGCACTACATGTAGGTTTATCAAAAACAGTATCTCTACTATGTAAAGGTAAAGTTGCGTACTATTGAACCTTCCTAAATCTCTCATTTCAGTGAGACTCTTACTGGGTGTTGTTATTGTTGTTGTTTACATAACTCGTAAATAATTACGTATACTCGATAAATGAAAATATGTATACTTGTAAATGTTAGTTGAATCGAGTTTGTCACTTAGTTATGAGTCGTTGACTTGCTAAATAGTTAGCGTATCTACAAATATCTATTTAATTGATACCGTCATTTAGATTTGGATCATTAATTCATTAACTATTTCAACTAACCATGTGATTTATAAATTATTGCGTATACTCAATAAATGTCTTGGAAAGACATGTACTCATAAATGTCAATTAAATTGAGTTTATCACTTGCATATGACTCATTAAATGGATTGCGTGTCTACAAATATTAATTTTATAAATCTCCTTACTTGAATTGCTAACTTACTAATCGATTTATTTAAGCTACGTAGTTTATAAATTATTACTTACACCCTATAAATAGAAACATAAATGCTTAGAAATGTCAGTTGAAAGCACCAATAGGTCCACCCTGAAGAAGCTAATTTTTATTTTTTTTCAAAGGGAAATAGAACCAAAAATTACCAACATAGACGAGGAATAGCAACACCCACTATATCAGCAAGAAGAATGCTTAAGCATCTTGATAGAGGGGAAGAAAAACAAGTGACCCTAATACCAAAAGAAGTGTCATAATTGGCTAGCCAATCCGCATATCTGTTAACTTCCTTGTAAGTATGTCAGGGTTTAACTATCCAATCTCTGGACATGAGGCTCAAACTGCCTTGGACAATTGAACTTGTAGCAGCCTTCAGCGGAAAAGATGAATACAATATAGTAAACACTACTAGGGAGTCTGTTTATAGTTCTACTCTACGAAAGTCAAGGTCCCAGGCAAGTAACAAATTAGAGTAAACTCCCCAAAATTCAGCTCGTATGGAAGAGCAACTTCTAATGTGCTGGACAAACCCACGTAGCCATTTCCCATTACTATCTCGGATAGTACCCCCTGTTGAGGCTACACCCGTCGAGTGTTTAAGAGCTCCATTAGTATTCAGTAGCACCCAACCACTTGGCGGAGGGGACCACCCTATTAACTTCTCAGTCTGAGTTCTATACTCCACTATCACACGACTGTGTAACTCAAAGGATTTTTGTATCCAGTACAAATAGTCAAAAATAATTTGGCATGGATTCGCAGACCATCGAAAGCTTGCAGTAAAAATGTTTTGGTTTCGCCAATACTAAAGGAACCAACATGTTACCCCAAAAATGGTATGCCAATCAAGATCATTTACCTAACAGTTACTTTGAATATTACGTTTCATCCAAACATACAATGTCAAGTCATAGAATGCATCCTGGAATTCTAATGGCAGCAAAGAATGCCAAATTGCTTTAACCCTGGTACAATTATGCACCGCATGTAGATAGGTTTCCATTTCTCCACGGAAGTAGCAGCTAATATCTATAGTCATGTGACGAAGTACACGTTGCTGGTTAGTAAGGAGACATCCGCGAAAGAGTAGCCAAAGGAAGGATCTAATTCGCTATGGACCTTTCCACCGCCAAATCATGTCCCAGAACCCACTACGGATAGAATGATTAGACAGAAAACGTAATCTTTCTACTTATTCCCACATATTACATTTTTTATTTGATGTAAAGACTGATGGACTTAAAAATATAATAAAAAGCCTCATCGTATGCCAACTAAGATATTGAAAACAAAGCAAGTATAATAAAAAGCCTCATTGTATGCCAACTAAGATTTTGAAAACAAAGCTCTTGATTCCTTTATTTAATTCGTATCACAGCCTACCTTCTTACGCCTTTCCAACGAAGAAAAGATTAAAACAATGGCTAATTGCTTAAAGAACGCAATGTTAAGCCGAATAATTTCTTCAATGAAACCCTAAACCTACAAGTCTTCAATAAACTATCCATCCATGCAATTAGAACTAGTTCTAGGCTTGTTAATGGAGCACTGGATTGGTCCATTCAATAATTTCCCAACCTTCTTGTCAGATGAAAATTGAATCTTCAAACTTTGACGTGTCTCCTCCAAAGCTGAAGAAACTATGTTCGCTTGCTAACTTGGTTCTAATCCATTGAAGTTTACAGACCCATTGGTCACCTCTGAAACCAAATATTGTGCTTCATTGAACTGCACGCTATCTGCGCTCTCTTAATTTCACTTCTATAGGATTCCAGATATCTCCACTACTAGTTGAAATCGACGAAACGATATTAGTTGCCAAAGGTTGTTGCTTGTATGAAACTTTTGTCAAACTTGGTTGGCATGTTATGCACCAAAATTTGTTGCCTAACATGCCTAATAAGACAAAGTTGGTTGGCATGTTAGGCACCGGTGCCTAACAAGACAATAATGGTTGGCCAATTTGGCCAACCATATCTTCATTGTCCTACCTATAAATAGGCAGGAGATGAACAAAGAGTAAGAAACGAGCAGAGCATAATAGATAGACGTGAGGTGTGAGAGAAAAAAAAAGAGAAAGACAAAAATATTCTGTGTATCTTTGTTGGTGTAGTTTTCTTCTTATAATTCTCTAAGTTTCTCAGGAGTAAAATTCTTCTATCCTTGCCCGTAATTTTTACCCTAATTTAGGAGTTTTTTACGTAAAATCTGTGTGTTCATTACTATTCTTTTAGTCCTATTTAGCTGCGAACTTACCCTAATTTGGTCGATTTTCATTAGAAGTGGTATCAGAGCGGGGTGGGAAAATTACGACAAATTTTTTGGCGTAATCCGTTCGGAGTTCAGGTGAGCACAGTGAAAGTTGGTGAACAGCAACCTCAAAGGTGACAATTGTTCATGCATTTATTTCTGCATTAAATTGTGCAGTTATTGTAATTCAAGTATACAGTACTATTCACATATACGGTGTACTATTCATACATACGATATTGTTCACATATACGGTAATATTCATACATATAAGTACTATTCACGTAAAATAGTAGGAGCTAAATTATGTTCGTGATAGAAGCAGTGGCAGCAAAATTTGAGATTGAAATGTTCGATAGGAGTAATTTCTCATTGAGAAAGTTGAAGATGAAGGCTATCTTGAGAAAAGATAATTGTCTGATGGCAATTAGTGAACAGCCAGCTGGAGTCACAGATGAAAAGTGAAATGAGATGGACGGGAATGCTATTGCAAATCTTCATTTGGCACTAGTAGATGAGGTGTTGTCAAGCATAGAGGAGAAGAAGACGGCAAAAGAGATTTGGGATCTTCTCACAAAATTGTATGAGGCCAAATCACTCCATAACAAAATTTTTCTGAAGACGAAACTATACACTTTATGCATAGCCAATCCACTTCGGTGACAAAGCACTTAAATACTTTAAATACTCTATTTTCCTAACTCACATCATTGGGGCATACAATAGAGATAAATGAACGTGCAGAACTTTTACTCCAAAGTCTACAAGATTCATATGATCACTCGCCATCAATTTAACAAACAACACAGACACACTAGTCTTCGACAATATTGTAGCTACTATTTTGAAAGAAGAGAGTCGGCACAAAAATAAGGAAGACAGGCTGAGAAATTCATAACAAGCAGAGGCCTTAGTGGTGACAAGAGGAAGATCAATAGAACGTGGTCCAAGTGGGAGTCATAGTCATGGTAGATCAAAATCCAAGATTAAAAAGAATTTTAAGTGCTACAATTGTGGCCAAAAAAGACACTTGATGAAGGATTGTTAAAATCTAAGTAAGAAAGATTCTATTCCTCAAGGAAATACTTCAACTACTTCAAATGATGGAGGTGCAATGTCTGTGAAGCGGCAACGATTATTGGAGGTAAGAGAAGACTTATTGATGTATAGCTTCTCGATTCAACAGCTACTTTTCATATGACCTCTCAAAGAGACCGGTTCCATCAGTATGAATCTGTCTCTAGGGGATCTGTGTATAGCTGTAATAATCAAGCTCTGAAGATCATTGGTATCAGCACCATCAAGTTAAAGATGTACGATGGGACAACTCATACTATTGAAAAAGTGCGACATGTGGAGGGCCTGAAAAAGAAATTATTGTCTGTAGGACAACTAAATGATCTCAGTTTTAAATTTGAGATTCAAAGCAAGATCATGAAAGTGATTAAAGGAGCGTTGGTATTTATAAAAGCAGAGAAGATTGTTGCAGATTTGTACATGCGGAAGGGAGTATCTTTGTAAGAAGGAGTGATATTCATTATGGTAACTAGTCCAGATGACAAATCTGCAATGATGTGGCATAAAAAGCTTAGACATATGTCAGAACAAGGAATGAAGATACTTGCAGAGAAGAATCAACTTCCAGGTCTCACAAAGGTATCACTACCCTTCTGTGAGCATTGCATTGTGAGTAAGCAGCATCGATTGAAGTTCAACACATCAAAGTTCAGAAGTAAAGAAATTCTAGAATTAATTCACTCTAATATATGGCAAGAACCGGTTACGTCCCTAAGAAGAGCAAATTTCTTTGTATCATTCATTGATGATTATTCGAGGAGATGTTGGGTATTTCCTATCAAGAGGAAGGCAGATGTATTTCCATCTTTCAAATTTTACAAAACGCGAGTGGAACTCAAATTTGGTAAGAAGATCAAGTGTTTGCGGTCAGATAATGGAGAAGAATATACTGGTAAAGATTTTGATAAATTTTGCAAGCAAGAAGGCATCAAAAAGCAGTTCACGACTACATACACTCCTCAACAAAATAGAGTAGCAGAGCGAATGAATAGAACTCTGTTGGAAAGAACAAGAGCAATGTTAATAACTGCAAGCTTAGATAAGAAATTCTAGGCAGAAGTAGTCAATACCGCATATTGTATGGTGAATCGAGTTTCATCAACTGCAATTGAGTTAAAGACACCGATGGAGATGTGGAGTGTTAAACTAATGGATTATTCCAATCTCCATATATTTGGAAGTCCTGCCTATGTGATGTTCAATTCTCAAGAAACTACAAAATTGGATCCAAAATTCAGAAGATGTATTTTCTTGGGATATGCTAAAGGAGTAAAGGGGTATCATCTGTAAGATCTCACTTCCCACAAGATTATTATCAGCAGGAATGTTATCTTCATGGAAGATAAGGATCAAAAGCAAGCAGAAGATGTTGGCACTGTACAAGAGGATTCAGAGACTACAACAGTACAAGTGGAAAGGGAATTTGACCAAAATGATTCTTCTAAAATTACACCAGAGCACAAAGAGCAAGAACCAGTTGAATATGATGTTGCAGATACTCGAAGAATAACTCGCACAAGAAGAGCACTGAGCTGGCACTCAAATTATATTATGGAGAACAACATTGCATACTGTCTTTTAACTGAGGACGAAGAGTCATCATCTTCAAGAAGCAATGAATAGTTCAGATGCGTCTCAGTGGATGGCAACAATGCAGGAAGAAATTGAAGCTCTGCATAAGAATAAGACATGGGAGCTGGTATCACTACCATAAGGAAGAAAGCCCATTAGCAATAATATGTGTTTATAAGATCAAGCAGAGTGGTGATGATCAAGTGGAGCGATATCGTGCTAAATTGGTGGTAAAAGGATATGTTCAGAAAGAAGGTATTGATTTTAACGAAATATTTTCTCTTGTGATTTGACTCATTATAGTTAGAGTAATTATGGCAATGTGCTATATTTGACTTGCATCTTAAGAAGTTAGATGTGAAAACTGCATTTTTTCATGGAGATCTTGAAGAAGAAATTTATATACTCCAGCTAGAAGGTTTTGAAGAAAAAGGGAAAGAGAACTTGGTTTACAGGTTGACCAATTCTCTGTATGGTTTAAAGCAGGCGCCGAGGTGTTGGTATAAGAGATTTGATTCTTTCATTATGAGCCTTGGATACAGCAGACTAAATGTAAACCCTTGTACCTATTTCAAGAGGTTTGAGAAAAATGATTTTATAGTCTTGTTGTTGTATGTAGACGACATATTGGTAGCAGGTCCTAACAATGATCGTATCAAATAATTGAAGGCACAGTTGGCTAGGGATCTTGAAATGAAGGACTTGGAACCAGCAAACAAGATTCTAGGGCTGCAAATTCACCGAGACAGAAATAATAAGATGGTTTGTCTTTTTCAGAAGAATTATTTGAAGATCTTGCAACGATTTAACATGCAAGATTGTAATTCAATTTATACCCCTCTTCTTGTTAATTTCAAGTTATCTTCAAGTTTGAGTCCTAGCAATAAAAAAGAGATGATGGAGATGTCTCGAGCACCGTATGCATCAGCAGTGAGAATCTTAATGTTCGCTATGATTTGTACAAGACCAGACATTGCACATATAGTGGGAGTAGTTAGTCAATACATGGTGAATCCTGGTCGAGAGCATTAGAATACAGTTAAGAAGATTTTCAGATATATCAAGGGAACCTCAGATGTTGCGTTATGTTATGGAAGATCAGATTTTACTGTCAAAGGATATATTGATGTTGATTATGCAGGTGATCTTGATAAAAGTAAATCCACTATAGGATATGTGTTTACACTAACTAAAGGAGCTGTGAGCTGGGTTTCAAAACTGCAGTTAATTGTGGCTACGTCAACAATAGAAGCAGAATATGTAGCAGCTACATAAGTCAATAAAGAAGCAGTATGATTGAAGATATTGTTGGAAGAACTTGGGTATGAACAAGAGAATATTATTCTGTTTTGTGATAACCAAAATGTTTTGCATCTTACAAGGAATCCAGCATTTCATTCACAGACAAAACATATTCGAGTTCAATACCACTTCATTCGTGAGAAAGTGGAAGAAAGAACGGTGGATATTCAAAAATTTCATACCATGGATAACCTGATAGATTTTATGACAAAAGCAATCAACACTGACAAGTTTATGTAGTATCGATCCTCATGTGGCTTGACAGAGAGGTAAGCAATATAAAGCGACAAGGTGAAAAGAATAGTGTGAAGATCTAATTGATTCTCAATCAAATCTTCAAATAAGAGAATTGTCAACCTTAGTTGGCATGTACATGCCTAATAAGACAAGATTGGTTAGCATGTTAAGCACCGGTGCCTAACATGCCTAACAAGACAAGAATGGTTGGCCAATTTGGCCAACTATATCATATAGACAGGAGATGAGCAAAGAGTAAAAAATGTGCATAGCATAATAGAGATACGTGAGGTGTGAGAGAAAAAAAAGAGAAAGAGACAAAAATATTCTATATATTTTTGTGGGTATATTTTTCTCCTTATAATTCTCTAATTTTTTTAATAGTAAAATTTTTTTATCCTTACCCGTAATTTTTTCCCTAATTTAGAAGTTTTTTTCGTAAAATTTGTATATTCATTAGTATTCTTTCAGTCTTATTTAACTACAAACTTGCTCTAATCGGATCAATTTTGACAATTTCCACGTCCATAGCTTTCACGCCAGGGTTGTGGAGCGATAAGTGGATGTCAAACCTAGCTGATAGTTGAGAACCAGAAAGATCTATTATCTGAAAGTTGGCCGACTCAACTCGGGAACTGTGGTGGGTGTTTTCATCAGAACTGGAGAAATCTGTGAATTTAAGGGCAAGAGCAGAGATTGTCGCAATGACAACGACGCTTATCACTGCACCGAAGATCACTTGTGTCTTTTTGGGGGACTTTGCAGACTTAGAAGTAGACTGAGGAGTTTCAGGGTCCATTTCTGGGATCAATAGATAATGTGAAAACAAAAGGATAAGTTTATCTAATGATCACTAATGTGCTTGAGGAAAACATAAGAGGAAAGCTATAGAAATGGAGGATTGGAGAAATTGGTCGGTCGTATAAATATAATATTTATTAGGATTTTGTTTAAATTTGTAGTGCAGGAGTGTTAAACATCAATTTTGACAATTCGTTGTCATGTTTGTTTGTTGAGCAGAGGAGGGGATCGGAGCATCCTACAAAGTTGATTCATTATTTAATGATAAATACGATGATGTCTTAAGTTAGGAGGGAGCAACTTAATAAGCCGAATTAAAAGAAAGAAGAAGAAAGAGATCAGGTATTACTACAGTCTACAAGTGTAGTTTGAGGGGTGAAGTTGATGACAAGAAGGGAAGTGATGGCGAATTTGTCATCTCCAATAGGACAAGGTGAAAAGGCTAAACAAGAGGCTAAACAAAAATTCCGTTGCCGGGAATCGAACCCGGGTCTCCTGGGTGAAAGCCAGATATCCTAACCGCTGGACGACAACGGAAATACATGCACATGGCATCAATTTGCAGTTAAAGTTTCAATTACTTGATCTACAAACGAATTCACAAACAACTACAAAACAGAGAAAATCGAAATAAAGAATTCTCGCAACGGACACTAAAGCAGCAAATAAAGCCTAAAACAAAGCTTTCCTGCACTCACGAGCTTCACTGTCCCTTTGGTGGATAGAAATTCAACAAATTCATGCAAGGCCTACTTCCTTAAACACCCTGAGTTTCAGGGGACAGAGTCGTATCCCAACTCAACTTTCTCACGCAAGCTTCTGATAGCTCCAAGCACTTATCATTCACTTTGTTTCCATAACCTTTATCATGCACTGAATACTCAAGATATGAAATATCGTCTTTACTAGGTACTGCTCATTCTACTTGACTTATCCTGCCCTGATAATTATCATAGATCGATCATCCAACAAAAGCCGCAACAGCATAGAAATATCGTAGCTTCATGAACTTACATTTCCAATTCATACACTTGGCTAGCAGAACAAATTGGATAATTTGTATTGTATCACTCTGTACAATAGCAAACGTTTTGAAAAGAATTACAATATGAAATGAAAATGGCAAAGTTGGTTGTTATTTTGAAAATTTAACAGACTTGAGAGAGCAGAAATATGACGGGGAAAAAAACTAAATTGCTAGATAAATACACGTAGAACTTTATTACAGTTACCAATATCATGATTCATGAACCCCTTCCATTGTCCTCAATAATCATCCCTTTTAAACTCCTTGCCAACCATATAGCTGTCTCCCTTGGGGAAACCTTATCTTTCCCAAAAGGTTTCAGAACAAACGAAAGTTCTTCCAATCTATTCTGTTGAAGCAACTCAGCAGACAATTCCAGAAGTCCTTCAAGTGCGTCAGCCCTCTGCCTGAAAGATTTAACATCCAAAGTTTCTTTTGCCTGAGGTTCATCTTCTCTGACTGGGGAGTTGGCTTTTGTTGGCTCTGAAGTATCAGAATTAAGAAAGGGAGGAATTACATTACTTGTATCCATCTCAGAATGATCTGAGACATTCGATTTCAAACTCACAGCTTCTGAACAGTTTGATAATAAAGTCACTGGTGGAGCCTTGTTAATTGCCTCCATGTCATCTCTGACCACGTTAAAAAGCTTGTTAACATCCACATTCTGAACTCCCATCTCCACGGTTTCCAGTATTGGGTGCTCACTCCCAACACGAAAACTACTATGCCGAATAACATGTATGACATCACCAAATGCAGGAGGAAGATGGGAAGAAGGGAGCATTTCAGTTGTATTTTTTGTTGTTAATACCTTCTCCAACTCCGGATCCTTCTGGCTTGTAGACGTGCAGGCAGTGGAGGGAATACTTTTTGGAACAGATCTTAGGTGTTCTCTTACAGTGAACTTGTCATTATCACAGGATGCAGACAAGGGATTCATTTGGCATACTAACTCACGGCAACCACCAGGATCGCCCACAGGGTTATCATCTTTATCAATAATTAATTCTCCAGAGCTTGGAGCAGCTACAGTCACAGCTGCAGCTGGATTCACTTCAAAATCATCTGTAGGAGTACTCTTTTGACTATCAATGGTTATCTTGGAGGCTTCATCTGAGCAGAGGTCAGATTTTTTATTTAGCCCAAATTTTTCCACACACAAGTTTTTAGATGCCTCAGGATTCAAATAGGGAGGTGAGCCGCTGGGTGGATGAGATTCCAACCTATCAGTGCATGAGATTATCTCACAATTTGAGAATGCCTGTTCTCTCATGTCAAGAACCGGAGTTGTTACATCATCAGAAAGCTCAAATGCTTGAACTGACACTGAAGACGAGACAGAGTTACTGCTCTCTGATGGCAATCTTTTTAAAGTTCCCGCAGGGGACATTTTAGACTCTGCAACTTCCTTAGGGCAATGCATAACACGAACATCAGGTACTTGATAATGGGTTTTTTTAGGCTCCTCAGTTGTCTCAATTGGACTAAACTTCATGATGTTGGCAGCATCATTTGGAACCTCTGTGCCAACTTGCCTTGAACGTACAGGAAATGAAGGGCGCCTGATTGGATATGGAGGAGTTCTTTGTCTTGATTTCACATGAACGCTATCATCATGCTTGATCAGGCCAGATGGTGGCAGGGTATCATGTCTCGGCTTAGTCTTTGGTGAGGATTCAATTACAGGTAACTGTAATCAAAATTTTGCAATACTAGTCACTGGTTTTTATTACAGAAAACGGACAAATAATAATTATAGCTTTTATTATATACCTGGTGCTTTAATCCCTGCATCCCTTTCACAGAATCAAATGCTAACTTTGCTGGTGAGATGGATCGTGCATCCAGATTGGATTTCGGTCCAGGTATAAGGGTAGAGGATTTTATAATCTTTGGAGATGCTTCTACCCTTTCAGTTGATACACCTCCAACCTTGGCCCGGTTGCCTCTCATTGGAGAGCCATTTTCTCTAGATTTTCCTTGTTTTAAGGCCAGCATAATATTTTTAATGGTTTTGGGCTGCTTTGACTCAACATGCACACCAGGTTCCTCACAACATGTTTTCTCAATTCTCTGTTCATCCATTTTAACCGTGCAAATTTTCTCAATGCTTTCCTCTTCACTTGGTATGGGATGTTCAATGCCATCTTCATCGTCGATAGAAGCTAAATCTGTATCAGTTGCTTTATTTTCACAATCTGGAATTATTGGTGGAAGGTTCCTTTCACTTGAATGAAAACTATCTCTATCGCTACTTGAGCTATTACTGTTCTGGCTTTCAGCCATATTTCTCCTAGATTTGCGACCAGTAGAAATAGGCTTCTCAGGAGAAGTGGTGGGAGCACTGAAGGCTGGACGATACTGATCAACATAAGGCTGCAAGTAAGGGTGCTTCAAAATCTCTGATGCCTGCACAAAGTATGTTACAATTGTTATATGCAAGTTAGAATATTAATTCTTTTCACCAATTATCTAGAATAGAAATAATACTTACACTTGGCCGATTCTCAGGGTTCTTTCTCAGCATGCTCTTAATAAGAGTTTTCCTGTGAGAAGAGACATTATTTAGCAATGCGTGAAGAGAGTCAACTACTGATGGAACATCAACATTTGAATCTCAGCTGAGTAGTTCATGATACACATAAGACATTTGACATTTCAATCTCAGCTTAGTAGGTCATGATATGCAGATCCAGTCAAAATGTCTTTGAAGTTCATCTTCTCAATTGATTGAACATCTAGGCCCAATATGTCCAAAAAAATTCAGAGTTCATGAAGAATTCTTTTGGTTGTTATCCCCTAAGCTTGTTTGGAAGGAAAGATGAAGGACATGAAACACATATGAAGCAAACAAAAGTACTTTTCTTCTCTCTCACGTTTGTCCCTTTCATCCGACTTTCCTTGCTTCAAAGCAAGTTGATGAGAAAAAAGTACATACAATCAAGTTCAGACCACTTTTAAGGCATATGTTAATGGTTAAGATTGGTAGAAGAAAACTTTGGCCGCCATTCTTATGTTGCTTCTAGAAGGCACAAAACACACCAAAAATATAACTTTTAACCACTATGAAACTGCATAACATGATATTGTATCATCTCTATCTCAATTCAATATCTTGTTCATATCACTACCAAATTGAAAATCTTATTGTAACATAGTATGATTTATAGGCAAATATGGTCAATTAAAAGACTTATTATTGGTCTATGAAGAAGCTGTGAGTTGATAAACACGCAACAATTACTAGCTTGAAGGCCATATATGAAGACTTACAAAAATGGAGAATAGCAGGAAGGTAAAGGGCCAATAGAAGAACGATTTATCTTGCTTATCAACCCTGCCATATCCTGTAAATACGGAAACATTATAAGATTATTATGATTTACATAGCTAGAGCTATCAGATGCCAAAATGACAATTTTAGAAGGACTCATATTGAATCCATTGTCATCACTCACTAGCCAAGAAGTAATTATAAATTCTGGGTTATAGTTTTAAGGGAAAAGAAGCTAATATGCAGCAATTACACAAGTCATCTTTATTAGCTATACAAGTGTCAGCCAATTTCATAAACTATTGCACCATACTGAAGGCACAAATAAAAGGAAGGACATAGATGTGTCTAGGTCATCCTGCCGATGCTACACCTGAAACAAACTGCATTTTAGAGAAAGGGTGAGGGAAGAGAGAGAGAGAGAGTTGTGATATCATACAAACGCTTTGAATGCAGGACGATGAGCAGCCATCTCATATATACAGCAACCTAGTCATCAGGGAAACACCTAAGACAAATAAAAACAAAGATATTCACCAACCAGTATTTAGCTCTACGTACCCAAGGACCAAATATCTGATTTAAAACCATATGGAATATCTGCAAGGAGCTCAGGACACATGTAGTTAGGAGTTCCAACCACCTGCACATAAGGGCAAGAGCAACTATTAATTTCATGATCAAATACACCCTGCTGCAAAAGTACCAAAATATTTACCAAGTATTTTACATTGACATCCTGGCAGCAATTTACAGAACTAACCTATGAAAATGCAGTAATTTGTGACCACAAATAGTAAATAACCCGTGCAGTAGTAGCATCTCTTCTCCAATGGCGCAGATTTTAATAAACATTTATTGAACCTTTAAAGAGAGTATGTTCTGGTTAAAATAGCATTTTGAGTAACTACATTTACCACATTAATTCACAATCAGAGACCACAACTCACGCAACCCAAAGATCATGTTCAGCTAGCACAGGAAAATTATTACCATGCCAACACACCAATTCATAAATTACCAGAACAAGTACTCATTTAAACTCTATTAGCTTTAAGGTTTTCATCCTTATGCTATGGGTCTCATCTGCCAAAAGAGATAGATTCAACTTCCTGTGCTCCACAATAATATTTATAATCAAACAAAGAAGAAGAGATAGTGAAAGATAAAAAGGACCTAGCCCATACTTTTGTTCATTCGACAACATGTTATTACAACAAAAGCAACATCAGAGAGAAACCCAAGGGAAGAGGAATGAATACCGAGGATGCCAAGTCCTCTGCTTTTAAAGTCTTAGCCAGTCCAAAATCCCCTAACACAACAAAGAATAAATATAGGAGTTATAAAAATAAGATCCAATCATCACTATAAATGTTGAAAAACACTAACTTACCGAGTCGAACATCCTGATCTTTGGTAAGAAAGATGTTTGAACACTGTGGAAAGAATGTTTAATGAGGTCAGCTCATTAATTTTACAAGATTGAAGAACGATAAGATCCAATGGACTGTCTAAATACTCATTTCCATACCTTTAAATCACGGTGTAGAACAAAATTAGAATGCAGATATTCAACGGCCAATAGTAGTTGCACAAACCATTTGCAGAGTTTCTGCACAAGATTCAGAACAACATTAGCCATTCGAAGTCAAAGCCTAAAAATAACCTCCAAATGAAAATCACAAACAACAGATATTACCGCTTCCGGGAAACAGACGCCATTGGATTTTTTCATCAATTCAGCCCTGCCAATAGAAGGTGAAACAAAAAATGTGAGCACAATTTCATGAACTAATGCAACAATAAAAGTAAAAATTATGGCATTTGTGAGGAAACTCACATATCTCCACCTTCACAGTACCCAGTGACAATGCATACATAGCAACCCTAAAAAGAAAACAAAAGATAAATTGTATTAGGAAGAAAAAAGCTCACTTTTAATAAAAACATAATGTAGTTGTACACAGGTGTAACTGATTAAAGCAAGTTCTAAAAGGGAATTTGGCAAAGTGTCAAAATAAAGAAGGGAAAGATGCTTACTTTCTCAACCCAAGCTTCTTTAAATTCAACAATGTAAGGGTATTGAATTCGCGCAATTAGAGCCATCTACATTACATAAATTCCCAGACATTTAACAAAATACTTGAAAAAGACCAACTCAAGAGACAATGGAAATGAGAGGCGTACTTCTTGATGAGCAGATCTCCGGCAACGTTCCGTTTGCCGAGCAAGTCGGATCTTCTTTAACACGAACCTAATCAGAACCAACATGTTTGCGGATTAAACGCACCAAGAATTCGAATACAAAATTAAAAAAAAAAACAAGTAGGGACATACTTCTTCTTCTCAGCTTTATGGTGGACGAGAATGGCGGCGCCAAAAGCCCCTCGACCGATCTGCTCCATGAGCTCATACTGATCCATTCGAGACTCCATTTCACTCTCTCAACTTCACTAACAAACAGAAACAGAAAAGTGTCCTGCAACTGACACGAAGATCCCAATCCCAGTTCCAATCACAAATCCAAAAAGAAAAACAAAAATCAGATCACTTTTCTCCTCCGACTCCTCATAGATCCAAACTATACCAAATCACTCAAAAAATTAAATGCCTCACTTGGCTCTTGAACTCGATCATTTCCATAAATGAAAATTTCCTCTAGAGTCCATTTCACTCGATCTTCCCCCTCACTCTCTCTCCTTCTTTGACTATTTCTGTGTCCTGTTACTATCTGCGTGTTACAGAGGAGAGTAAGTACTAAAAACTGTAATATATAACGAGTATGATTGGATTCGTACTAAAACCAAAAGCCTTGTTTTCTTTTTTTTTCCCTCTTAATTAACTAACTAACTAGGGATTATGGTTATTAGTTAACCAGAGTGTAAAAATGCTGGCGACCAACTTATACCTGACTGAACTGCGTCCTCTTTTTCTTACTATAATAATAATAATAATAATAATAATAGTATAATAACTCTAAGGAGTAGGTGGATTAGTAAGGAACTCTCTTAATTTAAGTGACATCGCGATATATGTAGCTGTTTAAAATTTGGAATCAATGCTTTATTTCTGTAAGGGACCTACTTAATTCGAACGGACATTAATAAGTATGGATAGTTTAAAGGTATTTTTTTATAATTAGAACCCGCCTAAGATATTTTGCAAGAAAAAAATAATAATAATAATACATTTATTTAACGTAATCTTTTGTTAAAATAAGTCAATATATGAACTTATCATGTATTTAAATATTTTTCAAAAATAAGTGAAATTATATATAAGGAATATGTCTTTTATGCGTATAAATAATTGGGTATTTGTGGGTATGGATGCCATTTGTCCTTCCGCCGACACCAGCAGTTCGATTTCTGTTCTCCACACGCACAAGTTGTCCGCTTGTCTCCCAAGAGTTATAACTAGCACAGATTTTACTTTCTACCTTTTTACGACGATGTACATGTCTATTTATGAGTAGGGACTATCCTGTAGCGGGAAATAAGTGCTTCACTTCTAAATTGGTGAATTTCCAACTTACTTGGAACCAAAATTAAAAACTTACAAAACAGGACATGGTAGTTAGCGCTGTATGGTGGCATTTAGAGTGTTTTAGCTAATACAAAGTCCACTAGGCTTGGTAACAACGTAATGAGTTCTTGTAATCTGTGTTTAGTTCATGTCTTTAAAGGTAGAGACAGATGATAAGGATAGAAAAATTTTATCTCTGATCTGTTTGTTTGTTATCTCTACTAATTTCTGTCCCAACTTCGAATGACAGAGATATAAAATATTTGTTCCTTTCAAAACCAGAGGACGAGAATACAAAAACGGAGACAGAAACAAAACACACACATAAATTTACAAGAAAACCCTCCCCACAATTTACTTCTGATTAATTACAATATAATTTAATTAATTATATTATAATTAATTAGTTAATTATAATATTTTAATTAATGAATATTTATATTTTTATTAGTTATATTTTAATTAATTATAGTATTTTAATTAAATACAATGTAATTAATTAAGTAATAATAATAATTTAATTAATTATATTGTAATTAATTAATTATAATATTTTAATTAATGA
>JANQBM010696962.1:0-12003 GCA_025594535.1 Erythroxylum domingense | reverse complement strand
TCTAGGCACCTTCTGTGGGGAAAACAACCCGTTGGCATGGTGGCTAACAACCTTTGATGGGTAAAACAGCCTGTTGGTACACCTTTAATGAGAAAAAAATGCCCATTGGTACAGTCGCTAGGCAACTTTGGTGGGAAAAACAACCCATTGAAACAGTCACTAGGCACTTTTGATGGGCAAAATAGCCCATTGGCATGGTCGCTAGGCACCCTAGGTGGGTAAAATAACCCATCATGATCGTTTAGCACCTTGGGAGGGTAAAACAGTTCATTGGCATGGTCGCTAGGCACCCTCAGTGGGCAAAACAACCTATTGACATTAACTCTAGGCTCATATGGTGGGGAAAATAGCCCCATTGGCACCTTCGGTCTAAAAAACAGTCGGTTGGGCACCATCTATGGGTAAAATAGCTCATTGGCATGGTCACTAGGCACTTTTGGTGGTAAAAACAACCAGTTGGGCATCTTCGATAGGCAAAACAACTCATTGTCATGGTTGCAAGGCACCTTTGATGGACAAAAAAGCCCATTAGCACAGTGACTAGGCACCTTCGATGGGAAAAATAGCCCGCTGCCCACCTTTGATGGGCAAAACAGCCTGTTGGGACGATCGCTAAGCACATCCAGTGGGAAAAACAACTCGTTGGCACAAATTTGGTAGGCAAAATAGTCCGTTGGCATAGTCCTCAGGCACATTCGGTGGAAAAATCAACCCGTTGGCATAGTGGCTAGGCTCCTTCAGTGGGCAAAACAACTCCTTGGTACAGTCGTTAGGCACCTTTTATGGGAAAAACAGCCCGTTGAGCACCTTTGGGGGTAAAACAGCATGTTCGGACAATCACTAGGCATCTTTAATGGGTAAAACAGCCCGTTGACTCATTTTTACTATGAAAAATAGCCTGTTGGCATAGTTACTAGGCAAAATGAACCGTTAGCACTATCGCTTGGCACTTTTGGTGGGTAAAACAACCCTTGGCATGGTTGCTAAGCAGCCTCGGTGGGAAAAACAACCTGTTGGGCCCCTTCGATGTGTAAAATTGCCCTTGGCACTGCCACTAGGCCCCTTTCATGGGAAAAACAGGCCATTGGACTCCTTCCACGGACAAAACAACTTGTTGACAAGGTCGTTAGGCACCTTCGATAGGAAAAACAACCCATTAGGCACCTTAGGTGAGTAAAACAGCCCATTGACACAGTCGCTAGGCACCTTCAGTGGACAACATAGCCCGTTGACTTGGTCGCTATGCAACTTGGGTGGGCAAAGTAGCTCGTTGGCACGATTGTTAGGCACCTTTGATTAACAAAACAGTCCATTGCCCTGATCGCTAGGCACTGTTTATAGGAAAAACAACCAGTTGGCACGCCTTCGGTGGCCAAAATAATCCGTTCAGATAGGTTGTTAAACACATTTAGTGGAAGAAATAATGCATTAGCACACTTTTGGTGGGCAAAATAACTCATTTGCATGCCTTCCGTGTTAGGAAAATAGCCCGTCAGTACAGCACCTTTGGTGGTCAAAATAGCCCATTAGGTAAGTTCAGTGGGAAAAAAGCTAGGCACCCACAGTGGGCAAAACAGCTAGTTGGCAAGTTCACTACGCGCGTTTGGTGGGAAAACAACCTGTTGGAACGGTCGTTGGGTACCTTGAGTTGGCAAAATAACCCATCGGCACGGTCGTTAGGCATCTTCGGTGGGGAAAATTATTGACTAACATGTTCGCTAGACACCTTTGGTGGAAAACAGCCCGTTGGCACAGTCACTAGGCATCGTGGGTGGGTAAAACAACCCATAGCTTGTTTACATGCCTTCGGTTGCCAAAATAACTTGTTGATAAAGTCGCTAGGCATCTTCAGTAGGAAAAATAGTTCGTTGGCACATCGCCTGGCACATTCGATGGGGAAAAAACCCATTGGCAAGATCTCTAGGCACCTTCTGTGGGGAAAACAACCCGTTGGCATGGTGGCTAACAACCTTTGATGGGTAAAACAGCCTGTTGGCACACCTTTAATAAGAAAAAAATGCCCATTGGTACAGTCGCTAGGCAATTTTGGTAGGAAAAACAACCCATTGGGCACCTTCAATGGGTAAAACAACCAGTTAGTACGGTCGCGAGGCACCAATGTTGGGAAAAACAACCTGTTAGGCACCTTCAGTAGGTAAAACAGTTAGTTGGTGGGAAAATAGTCAATTGGCACAGTTGCTAGGCATTCTTAGGGGAAAACAGCCTATTGGCATAGTCGCTAGACACTCTGGGTGGGAAAATAGCCCGTTGGCACGGTCGCTAGGGACCCACAGTGGGTAAAATAGCCCGTTGGCACGATCACTAGGCACCCTCGGTAGGCAAAACATCCCGTTGGTACAGTCGCTAGGCACCATCAGTGAGCAAAACAACCTCTTGGCAAGGTTGCCAGGCACCTTGGGTGGGCAAAATATCCTAATGGGATGGTATGGTCGCTATTTAACTTAGGTGGGTAAAACATCTCAATGTGACGTTCACTAGGAACCCTCAGTCTACAAAACAGCCCATTGGCACAGTCACTAGGCATCGTTGGTAAGTAAAACAACCTATTTCCATGTTTGTTAGGCACATTTGGTGGAAAAACAGCCAGTTGGGTTACTTCGATAGGGAAAACAACCTTTTGGCACAGTGGCTAGGCACCCTCGTTGGGCAAAACAACCCATTAGCATAGTCACTACGCACTTTGGTGGGCAAAATATCCCATTGGTACACCTTCGATAGGCAAAACAACCTATTGGCACGGCCGCTAGGCATCTATTTTGCTAAAAACAGCCCATTGGGCATGTTCGGTGGGTAAAACAACCAGTTGGCACGCTCTCTAGGCATCATTAGTGGGAAATACAACCCATTGAGTGCCTTTGGTGGGTAAAACAGCCCATTTGCATAGTCCCTATGCACCTTCGGTGAGTAAAATACCCCGTTGCATGGTCGCTAGGCATTATCAGTGGGCAAAACCACCTGTTGACATGATCCCTAGCGAACTTTAGTGGGCAAAACATCCTAATGGGATGTTTGCTAGGCACCGTCGGTGGGCAAAATAGCAAAATAGCTTGTTGACGCAGTCGCTAGGCACCCTAGATGGGCAAAACAGCCTGTTGGCACGATCGTTAGGCACCTTAAGTGGGTAAAACATCCCAATGGGATGGTCGCTAGACACTCTTGATGGGCAAAACTGCCCGTTGGCATTGTCACTAGGCACCCTCAGTGGGTAAAATAACCCGTTGGCATAATCGCTAGGCACCCTCGGTAGGTAAAACAGCTTGTTGGAATGGTCGCTAGGCACATTGGGTGGGCAAAACATCCTAATAGGGTGGTCACTAGGCACCCAAGGTGGGGAAAACAGCCCATTGGCATGGTCGCTAGGTACCCTCGGTGGGTCAAATAACCCGTTGGCTTAGTCTCTAGGCACTCTGCATAGGAAAAACAACCTATTTGGAAGGTCGCTAGGCACCATCTGTATCCAAAATGGGCCGTTGGCAAGCTCGCTAGGCACCCACTGTGGGTAAAACATCCTAATGAGACGATCGCTAGGCACCCTTGGTGGGCAAAATAGCCCCCTGGCATGGTCGCTAGGCACCCTAAGTGGGCAAAACAACCCTTTGACACAATCGCAAGGCACCTTCGGTGGGCAAAACAGCCTATTTCCATGTTTTTCAGGCATCTTTAATGGAAAAATAGCCTGTTGGCCACCTTTGGTGGGCAAAATAGCCCGTTAGCACGGTGGGGAAAACAACCCATTGGAAGGGTGACTAGGCACCTTCAGTGGGTAGAACAGCCCGTTGGCATGATGGTTAGGCACCTTTGGAGGTAAAACACCTTGTTGGCATGGTCGTAAGACACCCTCCATAAGCTAAATAGCCTATTGACACGGTCGCTAGGCACCCTCTATAGGCAAAATAGGTCATTGGCATGGTCACTAGGCACCCTCCATGGGCAAAACATCCTATTGACATGGTCGCTAAGCATCCTTTGTGGGCAAAATAGGCCGTTGGCACTGTCATTAGGCAAATTTGGTAGAAAAAAAACTCGTTGGCACCCTCACTAGACACCTTAGATGGGCAAAATAGCCCATTGGCATCAGTGGGTGTAACAGCCCATTGGCACCATTGTCAGGCACTATGGGTGGGTAAAACAGCCCGTTGGCAAGGTCACTAGGCACCTTCAGTGAAAAAATTAGCGCATTGCCCACCTTTGGTGGGTAAAACAGCCAATTGACACAATTACTATGCAAATTTAGTGGGAAAAACAACCTGTTGGCACACATTCGGTGGGCGTAACAATCCGTTGCCTCAGTGAATAGGCATATTCGGGGGAAAAAATGCCCCGTTGGCATAACTTTGGTGGGCAAAACAGCCCATTGACACAACTTTGTTTGGTAAAACATCTCGATTATACACAACTTTGGTGGGAAAAACAGCTTGCTGGGCACCTTCGATGGGCAAAACAGTCCGTTGGCAAGGTCAATAGGTACCTTCGGTTGGAAAAATAGCCTATTGACATGGTCGTTAGGCATCTTCAATAGGAAAAAAGTCCGTTGGCACTCCTTCGGTGGGTAAAACAGTCTGTTGGCACCTTCGGTAGCCAAAATAGTCCGTTGGCACGGTCGTTAGGCACCATTGGTGGGCAAAAATTCCTGTTAGAAAGCTTCGGTTAGTAAAACAGCCTATTGCAACGTTCGCTAGGCACCTTCATTGGGCAAAACATCCTATTGGCATTGTCGCTACGCACCCTCAGTGGGAAAAACAATATGTTGGCACATTTTTTAGGCACCCTAGGTGGGCAAAATAGTTCATTGGCACGGTCTCTAGGCACCTTAGGTGGGCAAAACTACCTATTTCCATGATCGCTAGGCACCTTCGGTGTGCAAAACAGCCCGTTGGCATGGCCGTTACTCACCATTTTTGGGCAAAACAACCCGTTGGCAAGTTCACTAGGCACCTTCGGTGGGAAAAATAGCCCATTGGGCACCTCTAGTGGGCGAAACAGCTCGTTGCCACAGTTACTAGGCACTTTCAACAGGAAAAGCAGCCCGTTGGGTACTATGAGTACGCCCATGGGCTCGGTCACTAAGTAACTTTAGAGGGAAAAGGAGCCAGTTGTGCTACTTTGGTGGGCAAAAATGGCCCAAGGACACGTTTGTTAGGCACCCTCGTTGGGCAAAACAACCCGTTGGCATGGTCGCTAGGCATCTTCGGTGGGCAAAAAAGCTCATTCCCATGGTGGCTAGTATCCGTTGGTGGGAAAAAGAGCCCATTGGCACTGTCACTAGGCACCTTTAATGTCTAAAATAGCCCGTTGGCTCATTTTTGGTGAAACAGCTTGTTTGCACTGCTGCTAAGCAAAATAGCTTGTGGGACCAACTTTTGGCACCTTTGATGAGCAAAACAACCCTTGACATGGTTGCTAGGTACCCTCGGTGGGAAAAATAGCCCATTAGGAATCTTCAATGGGTAAAATTACTCATTTTCATGGTCTCTAGGCACCTTTGGTTGGAAAAATAACCTATTGGCACGATTTCTAGCCACCTTAGATGGGAAAATAGCCCGTTGGGCACCTTGGGTGGGTTAAACAGCTCATTGGCAAGGTTGCTAGGCACCTTTAATGGGAAAAACAGTATGCTGGGTACCTTCGATAGGCAAAACAGTCGATTGGGATGGTTGCTAGGAAACTTCCATGGGAAAAATAGTTCGTTGGCAGACCTTCAGTGAGCAAAAGAGTCCGTTGGCATGATTACTAGACAATTTCGGTGGAAAAAATGGCTCGTTGGCACACCTTTTGTAGGAAAAATAGCCCATTGGCACACCTTTGGTGAGCAAAACAACCCATTGGTATGATCGCTAGGCACCTTTGGTGGGGAAAACAGCCCGTTGGGCACCTTTAGTGGATAAAACAACCCGTTGACATAGTCGCTGGGCACCATTGGTGGGCAAAACAACCCGTTAGCATAACCATTAGGCCTCTTCGGTGGGAAAAAATCCCCTTGGGCAACTTTCGTGGGCAACACAACCTGTTGGAACGGTAGCTATGCACCTTTGAGGGGAAAAACAGCCTGTTGGGCATCTTTGATGGGTAAAACAACCCATTGGAATGGTCGCTAGGCACTTTCAGTGGGAAAGACAGCCAGTTGGGCACCTTCGATGGGCAAAAAATCTTGTTCGCATGATCGCTAGGCATCCTCGGTGGGAAAAATAGCCTATTGCAAAGTCGCAAGGCACCTTCTATTGGTAAAACTCCCCATTAGCACGGTCGCTAGGCAACCTCGGTGGGTAAAGCTTCCCCTAGACACGACCACTACGAATCTTAGGTGGGCAAAATAGCCCGTTGGCACAGTCGCTAGGCACATTCAGTGGACAAAGCAACCTATTGGCACGTTCGATCGGTAAAACAGTCCATTAGCACGGTAGCTATGCTCCTTTGGTGGGCAATACAACCCGTTGGCACAGTCACTAGGCACCTTCGGTGTATAAAACAGCCCATTGGCATAGTTGCTAAGCCCCTTCAATGGGAAAAATAGCCCAATCGGCACCTTTGGTGGGCCAAACAGTTCGTTGGCAAGGACACTAGGCACCTTTAGTGGGAAAATAGCTCGCTGGCTCATCTTCGTTGACAAAACAGTCCATTAGCACAGTCACCAGGCACATTCGGTAGGAAAACAGCTCGTTGGAACTATCTCTAGGCACCCTGGGTGTGCAAAGCAGCCCATTGGCATCCGTGGGCAAAACTACCTATTGGCATAGTCACTAGGCACTTTTGGTGGGCAAAATAGCCTATTGGCAAGGTTACTAGGCACTTGCGGTGAGAAAAATAGTCCGTTGGTACGGTTGTTAGGCATATTTGGTGGGAAAAACAGCCTATTGGGCACCTTCGGTGTGTAAAACATCCCGCTGGCACACCTTTGATGGGAAAATAGTCTGTTGGCACACCTTCGGCGAGCAAAACAGTCTGTTAGCACGGTCGGCAAGCATCTTTGATGGGAAAAACAACCCGTTGGCACACCTTCGGTGGACAAAACAATATGTTGGCACGGTCGCTAGGCATCATTGGTATGCAAAAAACTCATTGGGTGGGAAAAACAACCCATTAGGCACCTTTGGTGGATAAAATAGCCCGTTGACACAGTTAAAACAACCCGTTGGCAAGACCGCTAGGCCCCTTCGGTGGGAAAAATAGCCCGTTGGAACGGTCGCTAGGAACCTTTCGTGGGAAAAATAGCCCATTGACACAATCGCTAGGCACCTTCGATTAGCAAAATAGCCCGTTGCGCAGGTCGCTAGACACCTTTTGTGGGAAAAAAGCCAGTTGGCATGCCTTCGATGGGCAAAATAGTCTGTTGACATGGTTGCTAGGCACATTTGGTGGAAAAATCGTGCATTAGCACATTTTCAGTGGGCAAAACAACCTGTTTTTATGCTTTTGGTGGGTAAAATAGCCCGTTGTTACGGTCACTAGGCACCTTTGGTTAGTAAAATAGCCCATTCGGTAACTTCGGTGGGTACAAATGCTAGTTAGAACAGTCACTAGGCACCAACGGTGGGCAAAACAGCCCATTGGCAAGTTCACTAAGCACATTTGAAAGAAAAACAACCTGTTGGAATAGTCGCTAGGTACCTTGAGTGGGCAAAACAACCCATTTGCAAGGTCGTTAGGCATCATCGATGGGCAAAACAATTGATTGACACGTTCGCTAGACACCTTTGGTGGAAAAACAGCTCGTTGGCACGATCACTAGGCACCTTCAGTAGGTAAAATAGCCCGTTGACATGGTCTATAGGCACATTGGGTGGGTGGAACAACCTATTTGCACGCCTTTGGTTGCCAAAAGAACCTGTTGATACGGTCGTTTGGCACCTATAGTGGGAAAAATAGTTTATTGGCATGGTCGCTAGGCACATTCAGTGGGGAAAAACCTATTGACACAATCTTTAAGCACCTTCTATGTGGAAAATAGCTCGTTGGCTTGGTGGCTAGCAACCTTCGATGGGTAAAACAACCTGTTGGAACGATGGGTAATCACTTTTGGTCAGAAAATGGCTCGTTGGAATGATCACTAGTCACCTTTGGTGGGCGAAATAGCCCGTTGGCACAGTTGCTGGGCACCTTTGGTGGGAAAATTAGCCTGTTGGGCACCTTCGATGGGCAAAACAACTCGTTGGGAAGGATGTTAGGCACTTTTGATGGGAAAAATATCCCATTGGCACACCTTCAGTGGGCAAAAGAGTCTATTCGCATGGTCACTAGGCACATTTGGTAGAAAAACAACCAGTTGGCGCGGTCGCAAGACACCTTGTGTGGGGAAATAGCCCATTGGTATCAGTGGGCAAAATAACCTATTGACACGGTCTTTAAGCACTTTTGGTGGGCAAAACAACCTAATGGCAAGGGCACTAGGCACCTCTATTGGGAAAAATAGCCCGTTGCCCACTGTCAGTTGGCATACCTTCAATAGGTAAAACAGTCCGTTGCCACATCTTCAATGGGTAAAACAGTCCATTAGCATAGTCACTAGGCAAATTCGATGGAAGAAATGGCCCGTTGACACACCTTTGGTGGACAAAATAGCCCGTTGGCACACCTTTAATGAGAAAAAATACCAATCGATACAGTCGCTAGGCACCTTTGGTAGGAAAAACAACCCATTGGGCACCTTCGGTGGGTAAAACAACCTGTTAGTACGGTCGCGAGGCACCATCGGTGGGAAAAACAACCTGTTGGGCAACTTCAATGGAAAAAATAGCTTGTTGCCAACCTTTGGTGGACAAAACAGCCAGTTGATATAGTTTCTATGCAATTTTATTGGGAAAAACAATCTATTGGCACACGTTCAATGGGCATAATAGTCCGTTGGCACAGTCAATAGGCACATTCGATGGCAAAAATGCCCCATTGGCATAACTTTGGTAGGCAAAACAGCTCGTTGGCACACTTTTGATTAGTAAAACATCCCGATGATATAGTCACTAGGTATCTTTGGTGGGAAAAACAACTTGTTGAGCACCTTCGATGGTTAAAACAGTCCATTGGTAAGGTGAATAGGCACCTTCAGTGGGAAAAACAACCTATTGACATGGTCATTAGGCACCTTCAATGGGAAAAAGTTCGTTGCCACATCTTCGGTGGGCAAAACAATCTGTTAGCTCCTTCGGTGGAAAAAATAGTTTGTTGGCACGGTCGTTAGGCACCATTGGTGGGCAAAAAGACCTGTTAGACAGCTTCTGTTGGTAAAACAGCTTGTTGTAACGTTCGCTAGGCACCTTCACTGGGCAAAACATCCTATTGGCATGGTCGCTACGCATCGTCAGTGGGAAAAACAATCTGTTGACACATTTGTTAGGCATCCTAGGTGGGCAAAATAGTTCGTTGGCACGGTCCCTAGGCACCTTAGGTGGGCAAAACTATCTATTGCCATGATCCCTAGGCACCTTTGCTGTGCAAAACAGCCCATTGGCATGGTCGCTACTCACCCTTATTGGGCAAAACAACCCGTTGGCAAGGTCACTAGGCACCTTCGGTAGGAAAAATAGTCCATTGGGCACCTCTGGTGGGCAAAACATCCCGTTGCCACAATTACTAGGCACTTTTGATGGGAAAAGCAGCCCGTTGGGTACTATTAGTCCTCCCGTGGGCTCGGTCGCTACGTAGCTTTAGAGGGAAAAGTAGCTAGTTGTGCTCCTTTACTGGGTAAAAACAGCCCGGGGACATGTTTGTTAGGTGCCCTCGTTGGGAAAAACAACCCATTGGCATGGTCGCTAGGCACCTTCAATGGCTAAAATAGCCCGTTGGCTCATTTTCGGTGAAATAGCCTATTGACACGGTCGCTAGGCAAAATAACCTATAGGAATAGTTTCTTGGCACCTTTGATGGGCAAAACAACCCTTGGCATGGTTGCTAGGCACCCTCAGTGGGAAAAATAGCCCTGTGGGAACCTTCGATGGGTAAAACTACTCGTTGGCATGGTCGTTAGGCACCTTCGGCTAGAAAAACAACCCATTAGCATGGTTTCTAGCCACCCTCGATAGGAAAAACAGCCCGTTGGGCACCTTGGGTGGATTAAACAGCCCATTGGTAAGGTTGCTAAGCACCTTCAGTAGGAAAAACAGCATGCTGGGCACCTTCGATGGGCAAAACAATTCGTTGGGATGATCGCTAGGAAACTTCAATGGGAAAATTAGTTTGTTGGCACACCTTCAGTGAGCAAAACAGCCCGTTGACACAGTCGCTGGGCACCATTGGTGGGCAAAATAACCCGTTGGCATGACCATTAGGCCTCTTCGGTGGGAAAAAATCCCCTTGGGCAACTTTCGTGGGGCAAATAACCTATTGGAACAGTCGCTAGGTACCTTTAATGGGGAAAAAAGCCCGTTGGGCACCTTCGGTGGGTAAAACAACTCATTGGCACAGTCGCTAGGCACTTTTAGTGGGAAAAATAGCTAGTTGGGCACCTTCGATGGGCAAAAAAACCTATTCACATGGTCGCTAGACATATTCAGTGGGCAAAACAACCCATTGCATAGTCACAAGGCACCCTCTGTTGGTAAAAGTTCCCATTGGTATGATCGCTAGGCAACCTCGGTGGGCAAAGCTTCCCCTAAACACGATCGTTACGTACCTTGGGTGGGCAAGATAGCCCATTGGCATGGTCGCTAGGCACATTCAGTGGACAAAACAACCTATTGGAACGTTCGCTAGGCACCTTTTGTGGGAAAATAGCTAGTTGGTCACCTTTGGTAGGAAAAATAGCCCGGTTTGCGATGGCTAGGCACCATTTATGGGAAAAAGGACCCGTTGGGCAACTTTGGTGGGCAAAATAACCCGTTGACACGGTTGCTAGGAACCTTCGGTGGGAAAAGCTGGTTGTTGGCATATTTTTGGTGGGTAAAACAGTCCATTGGCACAGTAGCTATGCTCCTTTGGTGGGCAACAAAGCCCGTTGATATGGTCGCTAGGCACCTTCGGTGTATAAAACAACCCGTCGGCACTGTTGCTAAGCCCTTTCGGTGGGAAAAATAGCCCAATTGGCACCTTTGGTGGGCCAAACAGTCCGTTGGCAAGGACACTAGGCACCTTTGGAGGGAAAACAGCTCGGTGGCTCACCTTCAGCGGTAAAACAGTCCGTTGGCACAGTCACTAGGCACATTCAGTAGAAAAAATATCCCATTGGCACAGTCGCTAGGCACCCTGGGCATGCAAAGCAGCCCATTGACATCCGTGGGCAAAATTGCCAATTGGCATAGTCACTAGGCACTTTTGGTGGGCAAAATAGCCTGTTGGCAAGGTTACTAGGCACCTTCGGTGAGAAAAACAGTTCGTTGTCCACCTTTGGTAGGCAAAACAGCTCAATGGCACGATCTCTAAGCAACTTCAATTAGAAAAACAACCTGTTGGCGCACCATAGGTGGGCAAAACAGTCCATTGGCCCGGTCACTAGGCACATTTGATGGAAAAATGGCTCGTTGCCGCACCTTCTGTTTGAAAAATAGCCCGTTGCCACACCTTCAGTAGGCAAAACAGTCCGTTGGTACGATTGATAGGATTGAATTTTCTTATATTCTTTTTTGTATTTATATGTGATTTCAATCCTATTTTAAAGATAAAATGGTCAAATTGTGTTCTATTTGTGTTGACTGTTAGGTTGGAGTGATTGATTTATTTTTAGACTAAAAAGACAAAATTTTAAAGCAAATTGAAAAAATATATATATATACATATTTTAGCTGCTGCGTAAAACGCAGCAGCGCATGCGTTTAACGCATGCGCTAACGCTGCGCAACGCAGCGCTGCATACGCAGCGTTTCTTGAAGAAACGCTGGATGCCCATAAGAAGTGGGAGGGTATTGAAGCAAGCAAAGAATTAACGCGTATTTTCTGTTTTGGCTTTGGCAGGAGAGGGCGGTAGCAACGAAGACGACAACAGAAAAAGAAAAAAAATACACAAAGGACGCAGACAGAGGAGAAAATATATGGAAGAGGTGGTGGATACGTATAGGA
>JANQBM010696645.1:0-15138 GCA_025594535.1 Erythroxylum domingense | reverse complement strand
AGCTTAGTTTTCTCTTCTTTTCTTCTTCTCCCATGACAACTTTCTCTTCCTCTCTTCAATTTTCGTTTTTCTTCTTCTTCAATTACAAAACCACAATTCTTTTTCCCATTTTTACCCTTAATGAGCTTAAAAAGTCCATTTTACCCTTCTTTATATACTTATGCTCTTTTAACCTTAAGTGATCTTCCAAAAATACCCTTCAACCTTCTTATTATTTTAACACAACTAAACCATACAATAAAAATCCTACTAACATTAACATAATAATTAACTCCAAAAACTTAATTTATCAAAACCTTATACTTCATTCAAATCATGCTTAAATAAATAAATAAATAAAATTTAGGCCCAACATTTCTCCCCCTCTTAAAAGAATTTTGCCCTCGAAATTCTTACCTGAGTCATCAAAGAGGTATGGATACTTCTCCCTCATAGCTTCCAAGGATTCCCATGTGGCCTCTTCCACATAATAGTTTCTCCACATGACTTTAACTAGCTGAACTGTCTTGTTCCTGAGGACGTTTTCCTTAGTATCCAAAATCTCCACTAGAGTCTCCTCATAAGTCAGATCATCTCTCAACCGGACCTCAGTGGTCTGAATGATGTGAGAGGGATCTAACCTACACCTCCTCAACATGGAAACATGGAAGACATCATGTATCTGTGATAATTCTGGTGGTAGTGTCAATCTATAGGCTAGCAGTCCAATTCTTTTAAGAATCTCGTAAGGACCCACATATTTTGGACTCAACTTGCCCTTCTTGTCAAACCTCATGACTCCTTTCCAAGGAGATGTCTTAAAGAAAACTTTCTCATCCACTTCATACTCCATTTCTTTCCGGTGTGCATCAGTATAGCTTTTCATTCTATCATGTACTACTTTGAGTCTCTACTTAATTAAATTGACCTCGTCAACTGTCATTTGAAGCAACTCTAGTCCCACTAATCTCCTTTCTCCTTCTTCATCCTAGCATATAGGAGTTCTACATCTCCTCACATACAGTGTTTCATAAGGAGCCATATAAATGCTCAAATAGTACGAATTATTGTAAGCAAATTCGACCAATGGCAAATGCTCATCTCAAGCTCCTTTAAAATCCATCACACATGCCCTAAGCATTCCCTCAAGAGGTCCAAATGGTCTTTTCAGATTGACCATCTGTCTGAGGGTGAAAAGCGGTGCTAAAATTTAATTTGGTTCTCAGATTCTCCTGTAAGCTTCCCCAGAATCTCGAAGTAAATCGAGGATCTCTGCCCGAAACTATAGAATCTGGAATCTCATGCAGTCTCACTATCTCATCAATATATTTCTTTGCTAGTACATGCAGAGAATCAGTCTGTTTAATAGCCAGAAAATGGGCTGACTTCGTTAAATGATCAACAATAACCCATATAGCATCATGCTTCTTACTGGTCTTAGGCAAACCTATTAGAAAATCCATAGTTACCCTTTGCCACTTCCACTCAATAATGGATAATAGCCTTAACTTGCCTGAAGGTGCCTAGTGTTCAGCCTTGACTTGCTGACACACTAGACACTTACTTGCATATTCTACTACATCCCTCTTCATGCCTTTCCACCAGAAATGCTCTTTCAAATCTTTGTATATTCTGGTGCTGCCTGGGTGCATAGTATAAGGCGCATGATGAGCCTTGTCGAGTATCTCATCCTTTACCTCCTGGAGATTTGGAATACAGAGTCAATTTGAACTCTATACAAATAATGTCTCCAAATCTTCAGGAAAAAAATTACTGCCGCTAATTCCAGATCATGGGTCGGATAATTCAACTCATACAGCTTCAATTGTTGCAAGGCATAAGCTATTAGTTTGTCTCCCTGCATCAACACACAACCTAAACCCTTCGTTGAAGCATCACTGTAAACTGTATAACCCTCATCTCTCATAGGCAAAGTCAGAATTGGAGCACTTGTCAATCTGTGCTTAAGCTTCTTAAAGCTTTTCTGACATTCTTCACTTCAGATAGACTTCTGGTTTTTCCTTAATAACTTGGTCATTGGAGCAGCTATCATGGAGAATCCTTCAACAAAACTCCTATAATATCCTGCAGACCCAAAAAGCTCCTGACTTCTACAACTATCTTTAGTGCATACCACTTCATCATTGCTTTAATTTTCCTCGGATCAATATCTACTCTATCCTCGGATCATTAGTCAATCCAAATGACATGACTAGGAACTCATAATGCCCATAATGGGTCCTAAAAGCTGTCTTGTTCACATCAGACTCTCTAATTCTAAGCTGATGATAGCTTGTCCTGAGATCAATTTTGGAGAAGACCTTTGCTCCTTGTAACTGGTCAAACAGATTATCGATTCGTGGTAGAGGATACTTATTTTTAATGGTCACCTTGTTGAGTCTCCGATAATCAATACACATACGTCATGTCCTATCCTTCTTCTTAACAAATAGAACAGGCGCTCCCTATAGTGACAAACTGGGCCTTATAAACCCCTTCTCTAATAGCTCTTCCAACTGTTCCTTGAGCTCCTTTAATTCAGCTGGAGCCATTCTATACGGTGGTATAGAATGGGTGCGGTACTGGGAATCAAGTCAATGGCAAACTCAATTTCCCTCACTGGGGGCAAACCAAGTAAATCTTCTAGAAACACATTAGGAAATTCTCTCACAATTGGAAAATCTTCTAATTTTTTTTAATTCACATCAGTATCCACGATGTGGGCTAAGAAGGCTTCGCACCCCTTTTTCATCATCCTGTCAACTAACAAAGCTGAAATCATTCTAGGTGATAGCATTCTTCTATCTCCTCTAAAGGTCACCCTCTCTCCATTAACAAATTCAAATTCTACCTCTTTAAGACTACAGTCTAACTTTGCACAATATTTCTTTATAGCATCCATACCTAGTATAACATCTAGACCCTTTAGCTTTAGCGACAATAAGTCTACTACCAGTTTAGCACCCTCAATAACCAGTTCACAATCTCTATACACTTGACTTATTATCACCCTCTTCCCTAAAGGAGTGCTAACAATCAATAGATCTTCCAATGGCACCAAATTCACACCATATAATGTCATGCTTATAGAAACAAAAGAATGAGTGGAGCCAGAATCAATTAAGAAATATACTTCATAATTAAATAACTGAGCCATACCCGTGACAACATTTGGCGCAGCTATGGCCTCCTCTCTTGTCATGGAAAATACCCTGGCCTGTGCTTGACCCTTTGGCCTTCCTGGAGGGATAGCTTTCCTTGCAGCCCCAGAATTGCCCACCTCAGTGACTGGTCTGGTTCCCACTGTTTCTGCTCTCCTTAGGGCTTGCAACTGCAACCTTTCTTGTCTTGTCATCTGGGGACATTCCCTGATCATGTGTTCCTTCTTCCCGCATAGAAAACATGCTCCAAGTAACTTGAAGCACTCTCCAAGTAACATGCTCCAAGTAACTTGAGTGTTCGTGTACCTGCTCCTCTCCACCCTGCTATTGCCTCCCACAGTTGAGGTTTATGCCGAATCTGCCCTTGATTTCTTATTCTTAGTATAGGCGCTACTCCCCTCCTCACTCTGAGTGTAGAAACTCCTTATACTCCTCTTAGGCATTGGGGCACTCATTCCCTTCTTTGAAGACTACTCCCAGTTCTTCCTCTTCTTATTCACTTCATACTTGATATTCTTCAGTTTCTCAGCTTGAATTGCAGTATCCACCAACTGCTGAAAATCACAAAAGTTATGGATCAACACCTTCTCCTTGATCCCTAAATGAAGTCCTCCCTCAAACATGTAGCACTTTTCCTCCTCATTCATCACAATGTTGGCCACATATTGGGAAAGTTGAGTGAACTTCAACTCATACTCACTCACACTCATGTCCCTCTATATAAGATCAGAAACTCTCTAGCCTTCTCTTGTACATAAACCCTGGAGAGGTACTTCTTCCTGAACACTTCCACAAAATCTCTCCATGATAACGTCGGAGGCATAACCTAATTACGAGGCACTGATTCCCACCAATGCAGTGCATCCCCTTGCTGCAAACTCACTGCATAATGTAATTTCTTTTCATCTGAAGCAAGACTCTCTCGGTCTTCTTCAACTGTGCTTCAGCCTCTTTTAGATTCGTAGTACTATTAAAATCTACATCTCCATACTTACGGAGCTTATCAAGTACTATTAAAATCTACATCTCCATACTTACGGAGCTTATCATACTGCCCACTCCACTCCACCGAAGCTGGCATCAAAACTTATGATCCTTGGCCCATGGCATAGGTGAAAGCCTGAGCAAAGGGTTGAAAGAACTGCAGATCCAAATTAGGTATAGGAGGAGGAGGCAGTGGCATTTCATGCTGCACACTAGGTGCCTCAGATTCAGCAGTAGAGTGTGTCCCCGCGTTTTGTGGAACATACGATTCATCCATACTTCCTCGGTGAGAACCAGATCGAGTCAGAGCTCCTCAAGTTCTTTTTCAAGGCGGCATATTCACTCCTTCAATTGAAAACATTTAAAAAAGAAACTTTTAGTTTAAGCTTAAAAAACCAATTTCAAATCATTTAAAACAATAAAAAACAATGCATGAAGTTCATTTAAAAACAATACATGTTCATTTCATATTTCTTTAAAAACAACTACTCGTTCAAAGCCTAAGATATTCCTAAACCTAGTCCCCATTCTAGACCTAAACCTAGTTGCTCTAACACTATAAAAATGTTGACGCTCGGGTCTCGGTACTTATTACAAAACTACCTTACCAGAGCATCGGGTAAGGATCATGTACAAGGACTCATCAGGAAAAGTTCGCCGCGGCCAACTTTTGGCTTCACCACGGTAAACTTTTCTATGACTTTTCTGGAAATGTTCACCACGACGAAGTCACAAAATCAAGAGAGAGCATCATGGTCAAACTTTTGAGAAAGGTTCGCCGCGACAAACTTTTCTAAGACCTTTCTAGAAAAGTTCATCATGGCTAACTTTTGGCTTCGCCGCAGATCAAGCGAGAGCGCCTTTTAGGAAAGGTTCGCAAAGGCAAACTTTTGGGCTTCGTCGTAGATCAAGCGAGAGCACCTTTTAGGAAAGGTTCGCAACGGCAAAATTTTGGGCTTCGCCGCGGTGAAACTTTCAAATAGACTCAAACCATCTAACACAAAAATGAACACACACATCCTTTCAACACAACCAAAATTTCATCACTATCAACAATTAACAATCTCAACCAAAAGGGCAAATATGTATATGATTGACAGAAACTTCTTTAAATCTTAATCTCATTACTAAAACAAAATAGAGTTTAAGCATCGCTCTAATGGGCATTTCAAGCCATAATACATCATAGTCCAAAAATACATGATTTACACAGAGAAGAATTGCTCAAAATGTAACTAAAGCCTTATTTTACAAAAACTAACTTAAAATTAAAAAAAATCATAATCCGGAGTAATGCCCTTATGCTCAATCACTCGATCTCTTACTTATCGCCTGAAGATGGGACAGAAAAAGAAAGGCGAGCTAAAAGCTCATGGGTGACAATTTTATAACCGATAATAAGCAAAACCATTGTAAAATTCACAATGCATCATGAAACACATATTTCCAAATTCTTAATTTATCAAACACTTTATAATCAATCCAAATCATGCATTCAATAAACTTGCCAACACATAAGCACATCAAAATGGTTTGGGAGGTCCATAAATAGAATGAGCTAACACACGACCATTTTTGGGAGGTCCATAAATAGAACGAGCTAACATATTCCCATGAAATGGTCGTGTGTAGTCGTGAATAGAACGAACTAACACAATCCCACAGAGTGATTTTTATGTAGTCGTAAACATGAGAGAGTCCCTGAAGGAGCTCCATGCTATTTGTGGGCAGGCAGGAGAAGTCTTTAGTCAAAGTGCACTTGACATATAGAATGGACCAAACCAAACCCATATAACATGTATTTCATAACTTGTAAACTTGTTGCCCCAAAATGGCATTTTTTCCGAAAAGTGATTTTATAAACATAGTAATCTATTTATTTCAAAAAAAAGATTCATTTTCTGCACTCTTTTCATAATTCATCCACACAATATTCACATACCAAACATATAACACTTTTTCAATGCATTCAAAGAGCAATAAATGCACAATTATAATACAATTGAAAAACATTTTCTTTCTTGATTTAGAAGAAACATTAATGGCTTATTATTCAATTATAAAGATGTAACCTACATTGAATTCCTTGCTTAACAGCTGCTCAAAGATGTCTCTCTTCTTGCTCCACTTGCCTCTCCTCTTAATTTCCTTCAATATTGGCAAAAAAATCCCAATTCAATTGGACTTCCAATTGAGAACTCAAAGAAATATATACACTAAAATTAATCCTAGAATACTTAAACCCATTCATTTCTTAAGCTTTATTAACCAAAACCCTTCTAAAAATCCAAAAGTTTAAACATAAACTTACCTTGAATCTTCACCAATTATTGGGTCTCTTGGCTAAAATCGAAGCTCTAATCTTTCTCTTTCTTTTTCCCTTCTTGATCAACTTCAAAATCACTCTTTAAGACTAAGAAAATTGGAAACCTGGCTTAGTTTTCTCTTCTTTTATTCTTCTCCCATGACAACTCTCCCTTCCTCTCTTCAATTTTCGTTTTTCTTCTTCTTCAATTACAAGACCATAATTCTTTTTCCCATTTTTACCCTTAATGAGCCCAAAAAGTCTATTTTACCCTTCCTTATAAGCTTATGTGCTTTTAACCTTAAGTGATCTTCCAAAAATACCCTTCAACCTTCTTATTACTTTAACACAACTAAACCATACAATAAAAATCCTACTAACATCAACATAATAATTAACTCCAAAAACTTAATTTATCAAAACCTCATACTTCATTCAAATCATGTTTAAATAAATTAAAAAAATTCGGGGCCAACACTTAGCCACATATTCAGCCACTTGTCTCTTCATTCCTGGCCACCAGAAATGTTGTTTCAGCGTGTTATATATCTTGATAGTACTAGGATGCATAGCATAAGTTGCAACATGTGCCTCCCCTAAAATTTCCTTTCTCAGATTATCTACATCTGGTACACACAATCTCTGCTTCAACCATAGTGTATCGTCTCTCAATTTAAATTCAAAACTCGGATTCACCTTCAACTTCTCAATTAACTTCACCAATTCTGGATTTTTACTTTAAACTTTTCTAATTCTTTCATGTAATACAGGTCTCAGCTTTAATATAGCTATCAATACTTCATTCTACCCTAAATTTAACTCAACATTCAGTGCTCTTAATTGCACTAAGTTAGGCAATTTTGATAATTATACTTGAGCCACACTACTATTAGATTTTCTACTTAGTGCATCAGCTACAACATTTGCTTTACCAAGATGATATTCTATTGTACGGTCATAATCTTTCAACAATTCTATCCATCTCCTTTGTCTCATGTTCTACTATTTCTGACGCAATAAATATTTCAAACTTTTGTGATTAGTGAATGCCTAAAAAGTTTCACCATATAGGTAGTGTCTCCAAATCTTTAAGGCAAACACTACAACAGTAAGCTCTAAATCATATAATGGATAATTAAACTCTTGAGACCTCAATTGTCTCGATGCATATGCTATTACTCTATCATGCTGCGTCAATACACATCTTAACCCTCTGTGTTAAGCATCATTGTACGCTACATATCCTCCTAAGTTAGATGAAATAGCTAACACCGATGTTGTAGTTAAACAATGCTTTAGCTCTTCAAAACTCCTATGACAATCATCATTCCATATGAAAGGCATATTCTTCCTCAGAAGTTTTGTCAAAGGGGCTGAGATCAGTGAAAACCCCTCGATAAATCTCCTGTAGTAATCGGTTAATCTAAGGGAACTCCATATCTCTGTCACATTTCTTAGAGCTTCTCACTTCATCACTGCTTCTGCTTTCTTTGGGTCTACCTGTATACCTTGCCTAAACATAATGTGACCCAAGAATACTACTTGTTTAAGCTTAAATTTACACTTATTGAACTTAGAATACAATTGTTTCTCTCTCATTATTTGTAGTACTAACCTCAGATGTTCAACAAACTCCTCTCTACATTTTGAATACTCCAAGATATCATTAATAAACACAATCACGAAATGATATAAATAAGGTTGGAATACCTTATTCATCAAAGCTTAGTCAATCCAAACGGTATTAATAAAAACTCAAAATGTCTATATCTCATTCTAAATGTACTATTCGATACATCAGCCTCTGCTATCTTCAACTGATAGTACCATTACCTCAAATCTAGTTTAGTGAACACCTCAAATCTAGTTTAGTGAACACCTGAGCTCCTTGTAATTAATTAAGCAAATCATTTATCCTCTGCAGAGGATACTTGTTCTTCACTATTATCCGATTCAACTGTCTGTAATCAATACATAATCTTAAATTCCCATCCTTCTTCTTTATAAACAATACTAGAGCTCCCCAAAGTGACACACTTGGCCTGATAAAACCCTTTTCCAACAACTCCTATAACTGGGTCATCAGTTCCTTCAATTCTACAGGTGCCATCCCATATGGAGGAATTGATATAGGAGCGATACTTGGAACAAAGTCAATGGTAAACTCTACTTCTCTTTCTAGGGTAAACCTAGTAATTCTAAAAGAAACACACCTAAGAAATCCCTAACAATAGGAATATCTTGAATAGTTTATTCATTCTGGGTATCAACTATGTGGCCCAGATAAGCCTCACATTTACCTCGAATCAATTTCAAAGCACTCATAAATAAAATTAGTCTGGCTGGCAATGTTTAAGTAACTCCTCAAAGCACCACTCTTAGCTAATTAGGGGATTCATGAACTACCTCCTTAGTATAACAATTCATCACAGCCTTATGAGCAATAAGCCAATCCATACCTATAATAATATCTACTTCCTTTAACTACAATAGAATCAAATCAACTTCTAAGTCTGCCTAATCAATCTGAATCATACACCCTTTACACACCTCTCCAATCACTATAGTACTACCTATCGATGAACTTACCTCTAAATCACAATTCAACTTCTCTCTATCACAATGCAATTTAGATCTTAGATGCGGTGTGATGAATGAATGTGTAGATCCTGGACCTACTAATACAACTACTTCAAAATTAAAAACATTTAACACACCTGCTACGACATCTGGGGAGTTCTGTGCCTCTTATCTGGTGATGGCATAGACCTTGGCTTGAGACTGCGGCTAGTTACTTTGTACCTCAGTCTTGACACTAGGCCCTGTTAATTGTTTCCTGCCTCTACCTTTACCTCTCTGTATTAATCTAGTAGCTCTACTTTACTAGACCTTTGTCTTAGTCATTGTTCATCCTCTCATTCTAAAGTGGGCTCCCAAAGTCTCGGGACATTCTCTAATCTGATGCTTAATTGAGCCACAACAAAAATAAGCTCCCGATAACCCCCAACACTCACCACTATGCCTTTTACCACAGTGTTCACAATCAGGCATCTATTGTTATTGCCCTATTGACACTTGTCCTCTACCTCTACTATTATAAACAAATCCACCTCTTAGTCTAAACCTCGATTGTCTTGATCTAGTTTAGAATCGAGACAATCTATTCTAGCATTTATTGAAGCTTCTGCCAGAATCAGCCTAAGACTCAATCGATCTTTTCACTCTAGACTCATGTCTGTACTCTCCCTGAACATCTTTCAACAACTGTTCAATTCTCATCGAGGCCACTCGTAGTTTCGTAAAGCTACCCAAAATAGAAATGGCTAGCCTTGTTCTAATCTCCATCTTTAACCCATCTTCAAACCTTGTACATATGTCCTCCTCAGTCGGTATCAATGTAATGATATACCCGATCAACTCATTAAATCGGATCTCATATTAAGCTACTGTTAGAATTCCCTGCTTCAAATCAAAAAAATCTTTCATTTTTCTATCTAGATAAATCCTCGACATATAATTCTCTCTAATCACCTTCAAAAAATTTTCCCACCTTTAAACTACGAGGCATGGTGGTACTGCATAGAACAGTCTTCCACCACTGATATGATGGATCTTGCAGTAGTGAGACCACATAATCAAATCTTTCGTGTGACTTATAATCCATCTGATCAAACACTCTTTCAGCTCTCTCTAACCATACTTCATCCTTAGCAGATCTGTATTGTCGTAGAAGTTCACAACCCCCTGCTTCTCAATTTGTCATACCACCTTTCCTTTTTCTTAGGAACTCTCGGAGGCATTTATGTAAAATCAGGTACAGGAGACTCCCTATTAGCTCCTATAGATTCTATATCAGCTGACTCTCTAACTTGATCTCCTATAGCTGATGACATATAACAAAAATACTTATGATCATTATATGAATCCCTTACTATATATCATGTCTAGATGTCCTTATATGTTCCTATGGATGTCAAACTATGCTCTGATACCAAAAATGTAAAACCCCGCTACCATAGAGTCTATACCGGAACATCCTGAGGACATTCAAGTACATATCCTATGATAATGGCATGTTAGAGTAGTCATGTTCTCTTATATGGAATCATAAAGAATAACAGAATGCTTAAAAACTCAACTCCTCATTTCAGTTTCAAATATGATTTACACTATATTCATTGAAAAAAATATTTACATTACCAAAACATTTAAAAGTTTACAATCATTTATACAAAAGTTCTACATGACATAAGAAAACTACAAAAAAAAAGTCTACTATTCCTTAGACGTCAACTAATAGATCATTGAGCCATTTCTTAATCCAAAATGTTCTTCTAGAGTAACTTAGGGACTAGGTCTTATCTCTTGTACTTGAAAAGCCACGTTGCAATTTTTTATGAGTTTTACAAACTCAGTGAGTGAACCATCATTAATGTGCTCACTCATGGCAAATACATAAAAATCTCATACCTCGTCATATTTACATCATTTCCCATTTCAATAAGACATAATGAATGTCACACATTTCATATACTCTTTAAGATCATATTTATCCCAATCAATCATATTATCAACAAATACTCAATTATACCATGTCACTTCATCATCATAATTTCAGAAAAGGATTCATAATCATATATGTACAAATGCAAATGCATATGAGACTCCACATTCGTTATGATTTTATTGTGACTGAGAACCTTTCACTGACCCATATCCCTTGTGGATATCAGGCCCATTCAGATATAGATACTGTTTTGTACCTATTATAGATATCGGGCTCATTACCCATGGAGCCAGGCTCTATATGCAAAATTCTAAGCTTAAAGCTCCTTCATACTGGCCACACTAGTCACAATGCCTTTATCTGATCATGCATTTATTGTAATGCATCAAATCATAAAATATGTCATTAATAACAGTTATTTATAATGCACAGTCAGAGTCTCATGTTCATTAGATCTCAGTCCGGCATTTAACTTTCATTGAGTATACAGATATCTTTTAGAATTCAGATGGAAACAAAACACTCTGAATAAATTCCCAAATATCAAACTCCTCAAACCATTAAAGTCATATAGATTATTAACAATTCAATAACTGGGAGTTAAACAGAAATAATCAATTCTAGTGAGAACATCTAGGTTAATCACAGTACACTCTGAATTACACTATTGCCTAGATGGTCCAGTGTTAGGATGATGGTGTTTGACTTGAGCGTCTAAATACACATACATTGTACACATTACTAAATTAATCAAACAAATACATATTCAATTATGCACATATATATATGTGCCATGTTCAATGCATGCTCAGTGCCTTTCTGAGGTATGTTTCCTTAATCAGAATTCATGATCATTCAAACATCATAGCTTGTTTGCAATTAGGTTAATACTTTAAGTTCATTTAATCATGCTCAATTTATTAACCATATATTTATTAACTCTTTTTTAGCATTACAAGTATTCTCATAGTTCTAAATTCTCATTCATTCATTCCTAGTGCATTATTTATATTCTTCGGAATACATTTGCATTCATATAAACATCTTAATTCCTTTAACACTCCTACGATCCAAACTTAGTTACATTGGTACGAAACAATCTTTTCCTTAAGGTTTAACATCAATTAACATCTTCAACTTACGAAATACTTTAATCAACTTATTCAAGCATCAATCTAGGTTTATTTTAAGCCCTAATCAAGTTCAAATACACCATATTAAAGTCATTTGTCCTCATATGGTTCAACCATTGTACAAATAAAAAATTACCATCTAAAAACCCTGCCCTTCCCCACGATTATGACAGAAGCTACTACATCTGTCCATAGTCTTAAGATGGTTTCCACGATCGTGACTTACCCTTTTTACTACATTTTTCCAGATTTTGACATCTTTATACCAAAGTTAAAACATCTTCTTTATAGTTCATCAATTATACCTCTGTTAGGCCTAAATCATACAACAATTCCTCATCAATAGCATCTTCATTTCTAACTCAAATTTAGTCAAATGACAACTCAAAAATCATAGTTTTTCATGCATCAAAAATCATAGCACAAGATCGTGACTCTACCAAAAAGGAGGAAAGTTGCGATCATGTACTTGCACGATCGTGACCTGAGAAAAAATGCAAAGGGTTTTTTATTTTTTTATTTTTTAGTGATTTTCGGACTAATAAAGGCTAGGATGTTTCCATATGAAGTATTAAGGTTTAAATGAGTTCTTAAATGAATTTAGTTGATGTTGAATGAAAGGATTAAAGTGAAAAAAGGGTATTAAGGATTAAAATAATGTTTTGAAGGTGTTGTAAATTGTTTATAAAGAGTACTAAAGAAACATACTGGAGAAATTTTCATTAAACATGCATGATACATGATACATTCATAAATGTATTTATGACTGATTATTCTTATAAAAATGCACATGAGTGACATATAAATGTATATGATTGCATATAGAGGAGCACGTCAAGTAACTACTAACATACATTGCCAGGACTTTAAGATAATAAGCTAAAGGGAGCATTTGTGAGTCAACCTAAATGATCTTCCTAGGATTGGTTGATTCTATTTAACTTCCAATTATTAAACTATTTGTGATTTGTATATGAATTATGGACTTAAAAGGTCTGAGGAGTTTAATATTTGGAAATGTATTGGAAGTGCTCTATTTACATCTAAAACTTGAATAATATATGTTTACTATTGAACTTTGATTGAATTCTAAATACTCAATGAAAGTTGAATGCCGGACTGAAGCCCGATGAATATAAGATTTTGTCTGTGCATCATAAGCAATTGCTAATTATGACATATTCTATTATCTGATGCATTTCATTAAATGGATGCTCAGTTAAAGGCGTTGTGATCAAAGTAGCTAGTCTGAAAGAGCTTTAAGCTCATAATTCTACACGTAGAGCTTTGCTTCATGATTTCTGTATCTGACTGAGGCTAATTGGCTAGTATATATACCTGTATCTGTATCTGAAAGGCACTCAGTCACAACAAAAAATAACAAATCTAGAATCTCATATGCATCTGCATTTGTATATTTATGATTATGAAATATATGCTTCTGAAATCTTTTTTGAAGTTGCAATGATAAAGTGATATGTCATGATAACGTGATTGATTGAGTTGTTCAAGTTTTAAAAGAATGTATGTGAAGTGTATGACATTCATTATGTCTTATTGTGATGGAAAATGTTGTAAATTTGGTTAGTTGTATGATATTTGTGTGCTTTCCTAGAGTGAGATCATCAATGATGGTTCATTCATTGAGTTTGCAAAACTCATCAAAAATTGCAACTTGGCTTTTCAGGTACAAGACAGGAGACCTAGATTTCTAAGATCTTCTAGAAGAACATTTTGGACTAGATATGGCTTAAAGGTCTATCAACTAGCAATTAAGGAGTTCTAGTTATAACTATGTAGTTTTTTTCTATATCATGTAGAACTTGTGTATAAGGGTTGTAAACTTTCTCATGTTTAGTATGTAAATATTGGTTTTAATGACTACAATGTAAACTTTTATGAATGAATGCAATGAGGAGTTGAGATTTTTAAGTATTATGTTTTCTTTATGATGCCATTTAAGAGATTAGGTTTGATCCAACATACCATTGTCATATGATATGGACTTGAATATCCTCTAGATGTTCGGGTATATACTCTATAGTAGTAGGATGCAACACATTAATTGGTCCATTTGTCAATTAATTAGTAGTCCATTTGTCACACATTTAACTATGCCAAATGTCACTCATTTATAAGCTTAGTCAACCTAATTTTTCATGTATCAATTTATCTAGCCACTTGGCATTTTTCCTAGTCCAAATGTACATATTAATTCAAGAATCTCCTAATTAATCACATTTATTTCCAAATCACTAATTGGAATCCAATCAAACCAAAATTCAAGACATAACAATTCATAATTCACATTATAGTCATTTTACCTCTTTCATACACTGGGACATGTCAATTGGGTGCATATGCTATCTTTATAATGTGTACAAATTATAATTCGTGTTTGAATGCTATTGTTATACATGTATATGCAATGCTTGATCTAGGGTTCTAACCCTAAGCATGTTCCGAAAAATCAGATATTACATTTAAGCCATTCTTGTTTTCCCAAAATTGACAATACTAGACTTCTACTAGTTTTCCTTAGAGTTAGGTCTTCCTCGTACCTAAAAATCAACATTGTAATTTTGATGAGTTTGTGAACTCAGTGAGTAAACCATCATTGATATGCTCACTCATTTCAGAACACAAACATCTCAAATATAAACCAAATTCACAATATACCTTATCTCAACAATACATCATAAATTTCACACATTTCATATACTCATTTTAGATAATTTGATCATTGATCTCAATCGTTCATATCATCAACATATGCATAAATATTGCAAATCACTATATCATCATAATTAAGTAATGTTTTCACAATCATTTACACAATACATTTGAAGAGATATTTGCAAATGCATATGCACATATGACTCCACTTTCATTTTTATTTTGTTGCGATAGAGCAACTATTTATTGTCCCGTATATGTTGTGGATATCAGGCTCATTTCAAATTTTTTCCCGTACCCATTTTGGATACCGGGCTTGTAACATCCCGGTCCCACATAACGGGTCGGATCAAGGAACCGGGTCTATGAGAAGACCAATGAGAGAAGTAATGA
>JANQBM010695142.1:0-15159 GCA_025594535.1 Erythroxylum domingense | reverse complement strand
ATTAGGAGACGAAAGGCCTACGGGGAATGAATGGGAAGATCAAAAAGTTAAAAGAAGAAAGGATTTTTTGGTTAGACACGTGGAATTAGCTAAGCATTTTATTCGAACAAATATAGATCCAGAATGGATTACAAAATCAAAATATTGAAACAAATCACTAATCAAAGATTGGAATATTCCGAGGACTCTTCTAACGAAACACGAAGCCTTTACCCAATTCGCTTCTGATCTCGATAAAGCTACTCAGAATCAGTTGGCACGAGGTCAACTATTACGCGAGTTAAACTTCACATCCATTTTACACCTAGAAACTGAGGTTTTTTGGCCAAAAGATCTTATAAACAATTGGTCATCTATGTCTTAAGATTCTATAGAACCTAAGTTCATACAATTTGGCTCAGTATTCTGAGAGTTATACTCAATTTACTCCACACTATTCAGAAATAGAGATAAAATCTGTAACTCAACTTCAAGACAATTTTGAGCACTCTTAGAGATAGAATTCAAACTCGATTTCTTCATGAAAATTGTATCCATTCGTCTCTAGTTTAATATAAAACAATAATAATCCTATTTGGATATTTGTAGGTCAAGATATGTCTAAAAAAACTCACGCAGGTTCAGTTGAATGACTACAACTAACATAATTCCAACACACTTCCTCATCAATCTCTTCCTAATTCATCTCTTTTGCTTAATCTACCACTTATAACTTATATCCACCTCATTTCTTCTCCAATAATACCCCAATTCAAGTTCAAGATCATCTATACACAATTCAAAATCCATGCATGGTCATATACACCAAAAACAAAACACATCATATACTTATTTATCATAATGAACTTTCTATCTCAGAAATCATCTCAACAATAACTTATCAATTATCAACAAATCAAATATTCAAACAAGACACCATCAATATTTATTCTTCATCCCCGACACATACACACAATTTCATAACCAATCCATCAATCTCAAATTACTCCACATATAAGTTCTATTTACACTAACCCATGAAAATCAACATATAACTTAATTTCTCTTCAAATCCTTCAAAAGAACACCAACCCTAGCTTGTCATACAACCCACGTACATCATCGTAGAGGTTGGGAGTTTGGGTTTTTGGTGAGAAATAAAGAAGAAAACAAGATGGGAGTGATGAGTGAAAGATGAAAGCAAGCTTTAGTGTTAATGAAGGTTTGGAGATTCAAAATCATGAAAGGTGAGAGTGAAGAAGGGAGTAACGAAGAGAAGAAGAGAAAACAAGAACAAAACCCCTTCAATTAGAAAGAATCATGAGAAACAAGACAAGGAAGGGTCTTTACAATTAAAAGAATAGTGATTTGCCATATGTCATCTCCTTATAGGTTCACTTAGGTTTTTCTCATTCAATTTATCCATTCAGTTCATTTTTCTACTCCAATTGTCTCTAAATTTCAATGACATATGTCATTAAATCCCAAAGTCATAAATAAAAATTTTCACTACCATTTGAGTCTTAATTCTACTACTATTTGTCAATTGTCTTGCCACTTAGCATTTTTCCTAGTCTAAATCTTACCCAAATTTTCTGAAAATTTTCTAAGTTTCTCCAAAAATTCTAAATTACTGAATATACTCTCCAAATCAATTTTTCAACATATAAAAACCACAATTCTCCACAAAATCACATTCATAATTCAATTATAAATGAATTATACCCGTAATGTCTATGAATGCATCTATAATTATTTTCATGTGCAAAAATTCAATATTCATGAATATGAGTATGTCATATAATACATGAGCATGGAATGCATTTTCTAATTTCTTACTAATCTCTCATATTTACTATTCTATTCTCAACATGGGCAATGGGATGTTACAACCTGAGTTTGGTTCAATGCTTGGAATTGATGGAGATTGTATAGCTGAGCGTATGGAACCTGAACTATCATTGGTTGAAAGAAAGGGGACTAATTTGTTCTCTCTTGAACTTCATGAATTGATCCCTTTTGTTGTGGAACCTCCTAAGATTGAATTAAAACCCTTACTCCCTACTTTAAAGTATGCTTTCCTTAAGTATAATGAGCGATTGTCTGTCAAAATTGCCTTCCCTGTCTAACAGTGAAGAAGAGAGACTCCTTGCTGTGTTGAGAGAGCATAAGAGGGCTATAGGGTGGAATTTAGCAGATATACCTAGGATTAGTCTAGCTATTTGTGCACATAGGATCCTATCGAGTGAGGGTTCCAAACTTATAAGACAACCCCAAAGGAGACTAAACCCACTTATCCTAGATGTGGTTAAGAAATAAATCACCAAACTTCTAAGTGCTGGGATCATCTATCCCATATCTGTCACCGAGTGGGTTAGTTCGGTACCTGTAGTGCCTAAAAAGAGTGGTGTCATTGTGGTTAGAAATGACAAGAATGAGCTTATTCCTACAAGAGTGCAAAATTCTTGGAGTGTGTGCATAGACTATAGACAATTAAATGATTCCACACGAAAAGATCATTTCCCTCTTCCTTTTATTGACCAGATGCTTGAGAGACTTGCAGGCAAATCTCATTACTATTTTCTGGATGGTTTCTCTAGGTACATTCAAGTACCTATTGCCCCATAGGACCAAGATAAAACCACTTTTACATGTCCTTTTAGTACCTTTGTTTATCGAAGGATGACTTTTGGATTATGTAACACTCCAAGGGCATTTCAACGTTGTATGATGGTTGTTTTTTGTGAATTTTTAGAGGAATGCATGGAAGTCTTTATGGACGATTTCATTGTTTATGGTGGTTCTTTTGATAATTGCCTTACTAGTCTTGAAAAAGTTTTGAAAAGATGAATTAAAAAGAATTTGATTTTAAACTTTGAAAATGTCATTTCATGGTCAATGAGGGCATAGTGCTAGGTAATTTGATTTCTAGCAAGGGATTTGAAGTTGATAAAGCTAAGATTGAGGTCATATCTTCTTTGCCTTATCAGGTTTGTGTTAAAGATATAAGATCATTTTTGGGTCATGCAGGATTCTATAGGTGTTTTATAAAAGATTTTAGCAAGATTGTGTTACCTTTTTCAAAGCTTTTATAAAAAGATGTAAATTTTGACTTTGATGATTCGTGTCAAGATGCTTTTCATGAGTTAAAGTCTAAACTCATTTCTTCCCCTATTCTGATTGCCCATGATTGGAAATTATCTTTTAAGCTTTCATGTGATGCTTCTAATTATGCTGTAGGAGTTATGCTTGGCTAACGGGAGGAGAAGCTCTCAAGAGTCATTGCATATGCCTCGAAAGCATTGGATGCAACTCAAATCAACTACATAACAACAAAGAAAGAGTTGTTTGCAGTAGTTTTCGCCTTATCTGTTAAATTCTCATGTAACTGTTTTTACAGACCATGCAGTTGTCCGCTATCTTCTCAAGACACCATAATCTAAGCCAAGATTGATAAGATGGGCATTACTTCTTCAAGAATTTGGCATTAAGATAAAGGAGTCGAGCTGGGGTAGCGAATCATGTAGCCGATCACTTAAGTAGGCTACCAGAGGATACAGGGGGAGTAGACTCTTCTGAATTCACTTATGATTCTTTTCCTGAAGCAGCTTTATATGCTTTAGTCTTAAAAGAGCCTTAGTATGTGCATATAGTTAATTATCTCATGACTAGACTCACCCATCCTCTTATGTCTAAGTCGCAGGCACAAAAGCTCAGAAGCGAATCAAGGCATTACATTTGGGATGCTCCTTATCTATGGCGAATCGACAGGGACCAAGTTGTCAAAAAGTGTGTGCCTAGTGAAGAATTCGATGCCATTATTTTAGCTTGCCATTCCACGGCTTGTGAAGGCCATTTCAGTGTTAGGAGAACATCTAGGAAAATTCTAGACTTTGGCTTTTACTGGCTAACCCTTCTTAAAGATTCTTTTACATTTTATCGATCTTGCGACAAATGTCAACGTTTTGGATGGTTAGGTAAAAGGCATGAAATGCCTCAGTAGCCTTTACTGTTTTGCAAAATCTTTTATGTTTAGGGGATTGATTTCACGGGTCCCTTTCCTCCATCCTTTGGTTTTGTATATATCCTTTTAGCTATAGATTATGTGTCTAAATGGATAGAGGTTGTGCCTACTAGAAAAGATGATGCTCAAATAGTGTTTAAATTTCTTAAGTCTAACATTTTCTGTAGGTTTGGGATTACAAGGGCTGTGGTGACTGATAGGGGTGCACACTTCTATAATAGGGTAGTTGATAACCTATTTTCAAAATTTGGTGTCACTCACAAAGTCTCTACTGCATATCACCCCTAAACCAATGGTCAGGCTAAAATATCTAATAGAGAGGTGAAGCACATCTTGGAGAAGATAGTAAAGTAATCCAAGAAAGATTGGAGCTTGCGATTAGAAGAAGCACTGTGGGCTTATCACACTACCTACAAGTCATTAATTGGGATGTCTCCCTACCGCTTAATCTATGGAAAAGCTTGCCACTTACTAGTAGAGTTGGAGCACAAAACATATTGGGCAGTCAAGCGGTGCAACATTAACTTAGAATCTTCTAGGATGGAGAGAAAGCTACAGTTGAAAAAATTGGAAGAGTTGAGGCTAGCGACGTACGAGAACTCTCAACTCTACAAGGAGAAAACAAAGTTTGTGCACGATAAAGTTCTTCAGAGAAAGAACTTCAAAGAGGGAGACAAAGTGTTGTTCTTTAAGGCTCGTTTCACTTATAAGCAACAGAAGTTTAACACTCATTGGGATAGGCCATATACAGTCACAAAGGTGCACAAATTTGGTATGGTGGAGTTTCTACGTAAAGAGACTAGAGCCAAGTTTAAATTGAATGGCCATCTGTTGAAGCTTTACCATGAGAACCAGAAACCTCCATAACTCTCAGGTTGTTTCTTTCCTTCACTTGTTTACTTACTTTTGCCTTATGATTACTTATGACAGGTTTTGGTGCATTAGTTTGTTGAGTAAGTGTTGGGGAGAAACCATCCCAGTAGGAAAAATAGTTTCTCAATTCAATAATATCCCCTTCTAGTTCTGTCTCTTGCCTTTCTTTTACTATGCTTAATTGCTCTGATGCATGATATACTTTCAAGTTCAGAGAAGTTTAGTATTGTTGATTGAGTTGCATTTTCTTTTCTTAAGCTTATTTGGTACCTTATGGCCATATATATGCACTTAAAGGTTTTATAAGTATCCAGCCTATGTCATGTATTTCTTTGTCATGTTTTTCATTTCTTTGTTGAAGTTTTTTGTCTATCTTTTTTAGTTCGGGCTAATGATTTTGTCACAACAAAGTCCCCTAGTTTTTGTGTTGCTCTCGAGATATCTTCGTCGTGGCGCGCATTTTATATTGTCGTGGCAAAATAGTCCTCTTTCTTGCCCTTTCCTTTTAGGATATCTTCGTCGTGGCATGCATTCCACGTTGCTATGGTGAAGAACTCCTTTTTCTTCCCTTTTCCTTTCGAGATATCTTTACCACGGTAAAGATAGAATCTGCACAGATGCGCACTCTCATTTATTCGATTTTACTTATCATACTACCATTTTGCCCCTATATATCATTTACCCATTCAAATTCTTTCTACCCTTTTTCGTTTCTTCAAACTCCTACCTCCACCTTTAAACCTTCCGACTCTCCCCATTCGTTTAAACCCACCTTTGATACCTCCCCTCATCTCCCTCATCTCTGTTTTCTCTCTTCTCTATCTCCTTCCATCTCCCACTCCTATACCTTTCACTCTTGGACTCTCTCTGTGCAGATTTCTTCCCCCTCTTGGTTCGTATCTCCATCTTCTCTTCTTCTTCCATTTTTCTCTTATTTTCTTTTGGTCTTTAGGGTAGCATAGTTGTACATTTAGTTATTTCTTTCATTCTCGATTTAGCTTAGTTTTGTTTAGGTTATATAGAATCATTATGTAACCGATGTTAGTTGCTTAGATTGTCAGTTTTGGTTTCCTCTGTTTGTTTATTTAGTTTGTTTATCAGTGTGTTCTCTCTGCAGGAAAATGCCTTGAACAAAAAAACCTGCTCCTCTCAATGAGTCTGACTTCCCTAATAATTATACCTGTGAGGAACTATATGAAAAAATCGATGCTAGACCTCTCATTAAAGAGCGACCTTTTCCTCTAGCTCCCCCTGACAACCCTTTTGTCTAGTAATTTCATACCTTCCAATTAACTGGTTTAGCTCAAGAGCGTACCCTAGGTAATGATAAGTTAGTTCGCCACTTTTACATTTATGCCTGGTTCCACAGTCGCCTAGACATTGACTTCCGTGGTGCTAGGGAGCCCCATGCCTTCACTATTGCCAATATCCGCCACCATGATAATCTTCCTCATGTCACCACTGCCATTAAGACTAACTCATCCATAACTACCCTATGGCCAATGTTGCCTACAACCTCTATCAAGAGGGCACTAACTAGCGTTGACCACGACATGCCGAACACTACCTTAAACGCTCTAAGTTGCAGCTAGAGGCTCATCCTTGGATACATTTGGTTTGTAACAACATCATTCCCCACACCCACATAGCTAACGTCACCAAGCGCCAAGCCTTTTATATTTACCTCCTGATGATCGATCGTCTAGTCAACATAGCTGATGCTATTGCTTCCTCCCCCCATGACTCCATCAATACACCTAAACTTACCAATGTTATAGCCTTCCCTCACCTTATCTCTGACATTTTCCACACCCACTATGTCCCTAAGTTTAATAACGACAACTATTTTGACCCAGCCCCACTCTATAGGTATGACCACCTCAAAAAACTTGCCTTTGAACCACCACCCTCTCTCATACCTGTTTTTAATGTTGTTGCAGCCCCAGCAGTCGATGCACCAGTCGAGGATGGCCAACCAGCTCAGGAAGTCCCTGAGCCTATCATTTTAAAGACCTTCGCTGGTAAGATCGATGGATTTTTTACTGATCTATATGAACTCCGCATCACTCATACTATGTTTGATTGGAACATGCGTTATCATTGTCACATGGATGCTTTGATTACTGCATATTTACAATTCCAGTTGCCCTTTGATGAGGATGAACTAATGAGTGGCACTGGTATATTTAGGATGGGCACGTCTGGAGCAGACCCATCTGGAACCGGACCGTCTGGGTCTGAAGCTAATCATCCTGTATACTAGTCTTGAATCTTTTTGTTTTTTGTGTTGTTGTTTTATCCTTGAGCCTTTGTGTTTTCATTCTTGAGTCTGATGGATACTTAGTTAACTTTTTGATGTTATTTTCCATAGATTACACTGGCCTATTCTAGATGTTGTGATTTATTTCATTGGCTTCTAATGGCCCTGTTGTTTTGATGATTCTCATTGTGTTTTGATTGCCCCCTGTGCTTTATCTCCTAGTTGCTATATTGTTATAATCACTCGCGATTGTGTTTTGATTGTTTCAACATTGTGGACAATATTGTGTTTAAGTATGGGGAGGACAGCAAAAAGCTTCTTCATGCATCATTTTTGGCCACTTAAGTGTTTTTAAATAGGTCATTTGTGTGTTATCATTAAAGTTTTGAACTTGGCTCTTGAGGTGAATTTGAAATTGCATGGCAGCTAACACTTAAACTTCCAATTTCTTCGCAGCTAACACTTAAACAATTCTCCCAAATTAGATTCTTAATACTTTTATGTTTTGAAAGTTTTGAAAATTTCAATGTTTGACATGTGCTTTTGGAAAGCCATCCATGTTTTTAAATGATAATTGATTTTGACTAATTCCATTTTCAATGTTTTCAATGAGAGGTAAGTGAAGATATGCTAAGAAAGTGGCGTTATGTGTTTTTAAACCTTGAGATTGCTTAATTGAGATACTAACCTTGTTGGAAGGATATTTGGGTCTGAATTCTTTCATTTGTGTGTATCTGTTTAATTTCATACCTCTCTAGAACTTGTTTTAATTCTTAATCAAGGCTTGATGAACTAAAATTTTGTGAATATGATAGAGGCATTCACTTCAAAACCTTTCTTACCCAAACATTTAACCATTGCTAGCCCCTTGAACCATCTTTTTAAGTGCATGCACATTTTTATAAATTGATGTAAATATTTTATCTCCAGTTTTCTTAGTTTGAGTTAATCTTTGTGGAGAGTAGGATTCATAGGTTGGCTCGTTACTGCCAAAAAAAGGCTTCCTCCGGTCGGGAAATACGAGTCAACCACTATTAGTACTACTGTGGCTAAGGTTAGATATGTTATGTTGCAGTGTCTTCTACCATACCAGTGTGATGGTGTGCTACTACCATAGTTTATAAGTACTAGAAGTTCTTGAGTGTTTCAATTGGCAGTGAAGAGTAAACGGGGAGATCTTTAGTACTCCAAATGTACCGGTTTTGGGTTTCCTAAGTAGTTTCATCGAACATTTGAGGAATCTTGTTTGACTCTGAATTATGACATTCGTCCGAGCAACTATTTTGAAATATAGAATTCAATTTTGTTAAAAAATACAAAAATACAAAAATGCAAAAAATATAGTTGGAAATAGAAATAAATAGCCAAAGAAATGTTGCCATATTAGAATTTTAAATCTTTTCTTTAGAATAGTTAACGCTTATTTCAAGAGGAGAATAATTATGATGTATGTTACTCATCGTTTTCTTTTACTCCATCCATTTCACTTGGCCTTTATTCATAAATATAACCCTAAAAATCCTCTTGATTTGCGAAATTATGGTTCTTGTAGTGGAGAGGTAGAATTATCACAAGCTTATGGTAGAGAATGAACTAAGCAGATTTTAGAGTGAAATTATACCAAGACTAGTGAGTTGAGAGTTAAACAGTTTTCCCTGAGATAAATCTCTTTTACTCAATTTCTTATATTAAATCTTTATAGTGTTTATCTTCTTAGTGCTCCTTCAGTCTGCTTCAGTTGATTTCTGAGAAAGTGGTTTTACTAATTTTCTGCTCTCATTTTTAAGTATGGTTAGTATTTTCTTTCGCACTTATATCTTTTTACTTTTATAAGCTTTTTCCAGGAGTACAAAGGTCTAAGTGTGAGGAAATTTGATTGAACCCAAGTTTTTTATATTATTTAGTGATATTTTCATAGTTTTTTTATACTTTTCAACCCTTTTTGTTGGAAATTGTGCTTAATTTAGCTTAAGAGTGTTTGTTTTGAATTAATATAGTTTAAGGGTAAAATTGTCATAATTAGTTAGTAATTGCACTCACTTGATTTCTAGGACAATTGTTATTGCAACCTATTGCTTTTCATTGCAGGATACTCATGAACTAGAGCCAAGAGTGAAGAATAAGAAATTGTAAGTCACAAGATTAAGAAAAAAGACCTCTCGGGAAAAGTTAGTCGTGGCAAACTCATTCCTTTGCCGCAGCAAAACCTTCGAATCAGCAACCCAGCCCTGAACCAGTTTTTGGAAATTTCACTTACCCATTCATAAAAACCAACCCGAATACTGATTTAAAAACCTTATTTTAGGATAAGTGAAAAGATGGACTGAAAAAAAGGCAGCCTCCATCGACCCTTTGACATCTTTCTCGCATCTAACCCTAATTTCTTCCATTTTTCCACTATCAAACCTCCACTATAGGTGACTCAGATTCATTCCTAGTTGAGAAGCTTCTGAGTGAAGTGCGTGGCTAGGTGTTTCTTTTCCTTTTGAAGGTGTAGCAATGGATGGAGTTCAATGAGCTTAAAATGGGAGTCCTTTAATCCATAGTTCAGCTATGAATTTATAAATTCTTAAGTCTAGGATTTTTAATTTGTAGTGAGCTACTTGATTATAGTTTTAATCAAATGTTGGATATTCATTATAAGTAATTTGGATTGGTTTATGCACAATTTTGAGCTTAAATATATGAAGTTTCATATATTTCTATTTGTAATCATCTTGATTCTCACTTATTTTGCATGGTTATATTTGATATTGAGTTGATTCTAGATTTCATTAGACCTATTGCATTGGCCAATCCTACTACACACACTAAGAGCACTTAACAGGATCTTAAGAAATGGAGTCCCATTAATTGATTAAGATCCTGGACTTAAAGAGTACTTTAAGGTTTACCATTTTGAAGCTTAGTGATTCCTACTCCTGTTGAAATCAATTTCGAACTATGATAGCTAGAGCTCACATCCAAGAGGATTCTATCACTTTTTAATCTCCTGTTTTTCAATTTTTCTTTTTCTATATCCCTAAAATTCAAAAAATGCATGTTACAATTCAATTTAGTTCAATTAATGATTTCAAAAATCAACCTCTTTTTCCCAATTAGTTTGGACAGTATGGCATATAGGTTAACGTAGGTCCATTCATTTTAGGTTCTGATTAAGTGAACAACCCAGGGTTGCACCCTATAGTGCAATCCTTTGATTATTTTGATTTAACCTCCAAGGGCTTAACGACTAAGTTTGAATCAAAATTACATCGTTAATGAGAATATGTTAGTGTACATTCCCCAAGGTCTTACTAGCCTAAAACTATGTTAGTTTTGGAATATCAATTAATCAAAGTGAAATACTAAAGGGATCTAGTAAACGCCTTAAAAATTAGCATAAATTTAATTCATATACTACGGTAAGTCATAAAAATATCCAATAGATGGATAAAAAGTATATGGAGATCATAAAGGATTACACAAGGAATTCTACAAAAATAAAAATTATAGGCATATTTCTTCAAACTTTAATAAAGCCATTAAAACAAATTATGAAAATTTTAAAATTGCATCTTCAATAAACTAGTTAGACATTGTCAAATTTGATACAATTCCATACAAAATGGTAAGTTAGAACTATAAGTATAAGTAGAGATGGAAGTTGGCCTGAAGCTATACTAGGCCTAACCTGAAGTCAACTTTCAAGTCTAATAAAATTAAGCTTCAGTTTAAGCTTGAGTTTAAAGGTTGACCTAAGGCTCAGCCTAACCTCTTGAATAGCCTATACCTCCCTCTAGAAAATAATATTTTTTTGATTTTAAACACTTTGGGTGATTTAAGTGGGCTTAAGCTCAAGTTTAGGCTGAATAACTTTTGCTTATTGGGGTTTAGGCCAGGATTGATTTTGTAATATCTGGTTTCTAGAACATGCTTAAGGTTAGAACCCTAGATCAAGCATTTCATATGCATGCATAACAGTAGCATTCACACATGAATTATATTTGTACGCATTACAAAGATAGCATATGCACTCAATTGATTTATCCCGGGGTATGAAAGATTTTAAAGTGGCTATAATGTGAATTCTTATGTCTTGAATTTTGGTTTGAATGGATTCCAATTATTAAATTGGAATTAATTGTTATTAATTAGGAGATTGATGAATTAATATGTACAATTGGATTAAAAATGCCAAGTGGTAGGATAATTGATACATAAAAAATTAGGATGATTATGTTTATAATTGAGTTACACTTGGCATAATTAATTAATTGAAAAATGGACCAATTATTGTGTGTCATGTGAACTAATTATAATGAGACATATGGACTGATTGATTGGTGACATATGGCAACTTAATATGTGGATTAATGGCAGCATATGAAATGGACAAATGGATTCCATGCCTTAAGACATATGTCTTTGAAAATTAGTGATACCTAGCATGTTGATAGCAACATTTCTGCTGCTTCCCTCACCTCTCTCCATCAAAATTACTTCAAACTTTTCTCTGTATTCTAGACTTTACTCTAGCTAAATTGATACACAAAATTCACACCTTAATCTATCACAAAACAGCCAAGAAACCAGCTGTTTGTTGTCTTGTGTTTTTACTAAAACTAGCTCATCTTCACCTTAAGTTTGTGATGAACTTTTCCTTCTTGGAGGGCTTGTATAATCTAGATTTTTTAGCTGAATTGAAAGTCTAATAAGTAAGTAGCAATCTGATCCTTATGGTATGCTTAGTAGTATGTGAATCATGCTTGAATTGGAATGAAATGCATGTCATGTGCGTAATGATATGGGCTGGAAATGTGTTGAATGAATTTGAAAGTTTTTATGCTTGTTTTTGGAGTATGAAAACCGTGAAATTATAGGTTGAATTAGGATTGTATTTGAATTATAATGAAGGTGGATTTATGCTAAAAAAAGATGTTAATTAAGTATGCATGAAAGACAATAATTTGTGAGCTATCAATTGAATAATTTTGAACTGGAATTGGGGATGATATTGATGAGGAATTGGAGTATAATTCACTTCTAATTGAGGTATAATCGACAGACTATAAAGAAGATGTTTTGAATTTGGTATAAAAAAGATAAAATCTGGAAAAGAAAAACTAATGAATGGATACTTTTCTGGTCTATTTTTACATATACAAAAATGGCAGTTTTTGTACTGTTGTATGAATGATTCAAGTTGGTAATTGAATTATAATTGATGAGGAATTCATGCTAAAGATAGGTGTTATTAAGGTGTTTCCAAATCTGAAAATTTTGAGCTGTAGGTGTGTTGTAAAATAATGAATGTTAATGACATAAGTGAGCAAAATTTTGTAAGCCTTAGTGTAGCCAATTTGGAAGTTTAATTAACCTGAAATGAAGTAACCTTAAGGGACATGAAATCTGGAAATTTTCAGATGTTAGTGATGTCTTTAAGCTTGTTAAATTCGTGAGGTATTAAAGGTAGAAACGTTACACACAATAGTGATGTTGATGACAAATTCCAGAATTTTAATTTCATCCTTGCTTACATGTTGAACCAGCTGGGAAATTTCACTCTAAATTGGTATATTTGAACTTGATTAAGTTTAGGTATGAGCCTAGATTGTTGCTTGATTAATTGGTTAAGATCTTGATAAGTTTAGGTAGTACTATTTTGATGTGTTGAGTTCAAACCTGAAAATTTTGATTTGTTTAAGGAATAAATGAGTTCTTTTAATGAAAACATGATCTTTGTGATATGAATAATGTGTATAAGGTATGGGTGAATGAGTATTGAAGAACATAGGGTATTTATGAATGAGAATTGGGTGAATGTATGAGTATATGTTGCTACAAAATTTTGATGAATGTATAGATTTAGCTTGCCGAAATTTCAAATTTAAAGGACCAATTATGTATGTGTATTATAAGAAGCTTTTAGATCATGGAAATGTTCAAGGAAAAGTATACAAAGTATGATATTGATTGGTTAAGAAATTTGAATAAGGTGACATACCTGGGAAAGGTTAATTAAGCATGTGTTGAACATGACACAAATATGTATGTGCATAAGTGAATATGTATTTGATTGATTTTGTAATGTGAATTCTGTGTGTTTTGTATAATGCATAGATGCTCAAATCGAACACCATCATAAAGACATTACCGGTCCAACCAAGAAATAGCATATACTGGAGCGTACTGTGAGTAACCTAGATGTTCTCACTAGGATTGATTTATTTTTGTTTAACTTAAAGTTACTGAACTGTTAAGGATTTGGTTATGATTGTGATAATTCCGAACATTAATAGTCTGAGGAGACTGATATTTTGGAATGTATTGGAAGAGTTATATTTGCTTCTGAATTCTGAAAGATATCTAAATACTCAACATAATTGTTGAATGCCGAACTAAGGTCCGATGAATATGAGATTATGTTTGTGTGTCATAAGTAAATGTTATTTATGGCATTTTCTGTGATTTGATACATTCATTAAATGCATGATCAGATAAAGGCATTATGACTAGAGTGACTAGTCTAAAAGAGCTTCAAGCACAGAAATCTACACATAGAGTCTGGCTTTGTGATTTCTGTATCTAAATGACCCCTATATGGGACAGTATTTATATCTGAAAGGTGCTCCGCCACAACAAATAATAACAAAAGTCTTATATACATCTGCATTTGTACATTTATGATTATGAATTATATGATTAAGAATTCATTTTTGAAATTGTGATCATAAAGTGATATGCTACATTTGAGTAATTGATGTTAATGTAATTGATTAGGATATATAAGATCTAAAAGTGTATATGAAATGTGTGGCATTCATTATGTCTTATTAAGATAAGGAATGTTGTGAATTTGGTTATATGTGACATATTTGTGTATTTGATGTGAGTGAGTCCATCGATGATGGTTAGCTCGCTTAGTTCGCAAAACTCATCAATATTACAATGTGGCTTTTCAGGTATGAGAGAGTAGACCTATTTCCTAAGTTACCCTAGAAGAAAAATTATGGATTAAGAAATAGCTCAAAGGTTTGTTAGCTGACATTTGAGAAATAGTATACTGGTTTTATGCAGTTTTCTTATGTCATATAGAACTTTTGTATAAAGGGTTGAAACTCTCAAATGTTTTGGTAATGTAAGTATTGATTTTAATAACTTAACTGTAAATCTTGTTTGTAAATGAAATTATGTTGAATTGAGTTTTTAAGGATTCTATTATTTTGTATGATGCCATATAAGGGAACATGACTACTCTAACATGTCATTGTCATAGGATATATACTTGAATGTCCTTTGGATGTTTGGGTATATACTATATAGTAATGGGGTGTTACAGATTTGTAGGTTAAGGTTCAAGTAAAGCTGGCCTTTTTTCATCCTTAATTATATCTAATGGTAAACCATTATAAAACAAGCTTTCAAGCACTTCCCTCCTTTTATACTCTATTAAGAGAATTTGTACAAGTATGAAAGAATGTTTTTGATGATGAATATTCTCATAAATAATTACTTCTCTAGAGCCATAATATCTTATAAAGTTTCCAAATAAACTCTTTTTGAAGTGTCAATCCTTTATAATTAAAATGTATGACCTTATGAATCATAGCATAAACAATTGACATATAAGTCCTTAATTTTTGTCCTATTAGCATGAGATAATTATAAGTTTTGACACATTTGTCTTGGTCTCATTTGACCCATATTTATTAGGGTCATATAGGGATGAAAATAGGCTAGGCAGAGCCCAAGCCCGACTAGGCTAGAGCTAGTTTGGTTAGAAAAAGCAAATTTGTTGTTGCTTTCAAAAAAATGATGTCATTTTACTTTTAAGGATGGGCCTTGGGCCTTGGGCTTGCCAATCGAGGCTAGGCCCAAGCCTAGTTAAAGTCCCTAAGCACATATAGCCCATTTGATTAAGTTAATTATGTAACACCCCACTCCCGCCGAACCCGAACCTGATATCGACAGTGATATCCGAGTTCGTGCCCCGCGAGGGTGGCGTGTCACATCACTTAACACTTAACAAAAGTCGGTATAA
>JANQBM010694616.1:0-15163 GCA_025594535.1 Erythroxylum domingense | reverse complement strand
ATTCATTGGCCGTTAGATATTGGTCGACTAGTAACCTATTGTTATGGTCTAATTGTCTTATATCGGTAATAAGAGGTTCTGATATTGGATTTATAGGCTTGTAGGTTCTCCCACCCTTTAAGCTAGGTTTTGGGGTTTACTCTCCCATAAGTCTTGTAATAATTGGTGTAAGAGGTAACACTACTCCTTTAAGTTCTTGGGCCATAGGTGGTGATGTCGGTATGGCAGTGTTAGCTTGGGGCTAGAAAAGGTCTAGTGCACAGGTAATCCATAGGTGCCGGAGCTATGGAGCGTAGTGAATGTTGTAGTCTAATTGTCCCACATCGGTAATAAGAGAGCCGTGGGGTTTATAGGCTTATAAGCTCTCCCACCCTTTAAGCTAGTTTTTGGGGTTGGCTCTCCCATAAGTCCTGTAACAGCTATATTGGTTAGCCAATATGAAAAATTGATCAACTAGTAACTTATACTGATTGACCATTATGACAGACTGGTCAACCAATGCATCAACCATTGTTAAAATAAACTCTCAATACTTTAAATTTAATAATTTTAACCTATATTAGTCGACCATTAACCCATATAGGTTGACCAATCAACCAAAAAACATGATTTTAACAACTTCATATACTCAAGACTAATTTATTTAATCGAAATATGATTAAAGAACTTCTCAAAACATTCCCCAAAGATTATTTGAAAGATCAAGAGGCTTTTATATTAAAATCAAAAGCTTCAATGCCCCTTGATGAATGCAAAGACTCATGCAATGAAGTAGTATAAAATGACTTTGCATAGTGGGCCTTTTGGATCATCAAATTAACAAAGTGAGATTACAAATAATAATACAAAATGTGAAATGGCCTTAATGAGCAATGATCTTCTTTTTTTCTTGTTTTGATTCTTCATTTCATCAGTTGAAAAATTTAGATTCCCTTTATGAACTTCATATAATTTCTTCTTAAGTTTATAGCTTCATCTTATTCTAATATTACTAGTTTTCAAAATGATAAACATATTAGTAGTAATTATATTTTGTTATCACTAAAATATTAATTGGAACCTCTTTTGATTTGACATTCTCTCCCTTTTTGGTGATGAAAAAACACTAATGATAATAAAGAACAACAATAATAAAGTTAAGCACATAAATTAATATCAAGATAATGATTAACCCCCCTTAATTCACTCATAAAATGTAATTCAATATGAAGAAAATAATTTAATATCTATAATACAAGAGATATTAAAAATAAAAATTATCATATACTCAAGCATATCATATAATATAGTGAAATAAATACAAAAATGAAAAAACAATCAATATCCCCTGAATGCTATTGCTTCCCTTAAATTTAATATTACCAAACTTTCTTCACCTTTTTGGAATCATAAAAAATAAATCTATTAACTAAGAATGCATAATATAAAGTGTTATGAGTTAAGCTAAGTTGGTAAAAAATCAAAACGTATTTAATTAAGATTGACAAAATATTTTCACCAAAAAGTGTTATTAAATATTTAAAGAGTGACAAAATTTTTTCACTAAAAAGTGCTATTAAATATTTAAAGAGTCAAAACAAAAAGTTAAATTTGATAGTAACATTCCTAATTATGTAGAAAATATCCTATTTTGGTATTGTGCATAAGTTGAAAGATTCAATCAAAGTTCCAAGGCCAAGTTTTAAAAAAATTAGAGGTTGGAATTTTTTGTGCCAAAATAAGTTTTAAAAACCTAGGTTATCCTACTCGCAAGTATACGAGGTAATTGTAGTTGAATACCCAGGGTCGTCTTCTCAAGGAGGTGAAATTGGTTCACCCAAATTGACTTGGGCTAAAAATAAAAACAAATGTTATCCTAATCATTCTATCCCAATTTGTTGAGTAAAGGCTTTAAAGAAAATTACACAATTAGAGTAAAAAGTAAATTGATTGAACTATAAGTAAAAACGATATGATCAATCGGTGTGAAAAACTTTTGAGGAATTAACTTCACTAATTTAATCTCCTATACATGACTAAGGGGAATTAATTGGATAATTGTTTGGCTAAAAGTACTAGTTGGATTCTAAAATCAGTTCAAATAATAAAATAAATTTAGCTTTTATATTCAACAAGTTTATCATCTAAATCAATTATGTAAACCCAACTAATAATTTCCCACTTAAGTTAGTATATTTCTAATTCATAACTTAAGCGTCTATAGTATCTGGTTCTAATATTAAACTTTTTCTCTCATTCCTTTGTTTAATACCAAAATGATGCAAGGTTGGCTACACTATTACATCTAATAAGCTTATAAACTATGGAAAATAATAAGACAACAAAACAGTCCCTTCATCATGCATATTGAACTAAATTGTCTACATTAATTCTCATGAACAAGAAATCAGCCCATCATGGAATAAATGCAGTTCCTCATCTTCATATACTTCAATCCTATAGTTAACAGTAACAGATAAGTATTTAAGCAATAAACAGAGTGAGTAAACTGAAATGAGCTATCAAACTCTACAAAGGAAAATAGGTTCAACAGACAAAAGATAAAGGAGTTCAATAACAGTAGCAGAGATGAAACAAGAATGAATAAACAAAAATGAAGTCTCAAATAAGGAAGTTGGGGGTGGATCTCCTACCCAGCTCAACTTTCTAGCTTTGGTTCTCACTTTTTACGTCTTCTCTATTCCTTACACGAAGCTCTCTGTTATGTTTTTATTCTTTTCTCTATCTCTGTTCTCTTGCTCTCTTTCTCTCCTCTTTTCTTCACCTCTACCCTCTATTTTTTCTTGTTTTTAGCCCCCGGTTCCCCACCTTCTTTTTCTACATATATTCGAGACTCTAGGTTTAGTTTTCGTTTTTAACCCTGCGTCAACCTGCACGTGTCAAACTAAAAAAATTAGTGTAAACAAACTATCACGGGTGTGACTGTAGGAGTCACAAGTGTGACTCCCTTATCACACTTGTGAATTCTATAGTAACGGGAGTGTCTCCATTAAAATTCATGTATTAAAATTAATGTTACATCATTAAAATGCATGCATAATTCACGTACAATTTTCCTTTTTCTATTCATAATTTGTTTTGTTTTCATACAACAATTGCAAGACACTTAATTCAACATTCATGCAACATCCATGTCATTTTCACTCAATTCATTTCAAATTTAAATTAAGACGTAAGAATTTGTAACCAAAACCAAGATGTGAATGCAAGCAAAATTAATAGAAATTAGACACAACAATTCCCCCACACTTAAACTACGATTGTCCCCAAGCAAAATAAAGAATACTAGACTATACAAGAATAACCAATGAAAACAACGATTTTTCCAAATAATAGTCAAAGATGTCAACGATCATTTCAATAAAAACAACCGGAGAACTTGAAACTCATAATACTCCATGAACAGACTATTCTCCGCATGCTTAGCCAAAATTAACAAGTACTTTAACTTAAAGACCATTAATATGTATGATAGACACTCACTCCACTCTCCATCCTCTCATGCATTTAAAGGTAGGATATATTTACTCATCATTCATTTCATGTAAGGCATCTACCATAGGCTTGCTTACTAATCCAATCTATACTGCTCATATCATACAAAAACATCAATCCGAAGGTCTTTATTTTTTTTATAATGGGGACGAGCTAAGGGTAGGAGAAAGAAAAATCACAATTTAAAACCATATAACAAATTGAGCATTTAAAATAATACATAACAATGAAGCATAAAACACTCAATTCTTTCCTCTCATTTAACAAGGTTAGCACTCCCCTTTTTCTTTTCATTTTCTAGTTGTCTTCTCTTTGCTCCGTTTCTTTTGTATTTCTGTCTTTCTTTCTCTTTTTATTTCTTTTTCTTCTTTTCTTCTTTTCCTTTATTTTCTTTTCAATTATTTGTTTATTTAAAATAAGGAAATTAAGAGAAGAAAAGTATAAAGGAGAGATAATTGCTACAACCATATGATATGATAAAGTTTTAATATTTTTAATTTCAATATTTTCGCAAGCACACGGGTCGTTCGCATAGTACCTAAGATGTCGATCTCATGAGGAGGGTTAATCTAATCCTAAAATCTAAGGCTTAACTCAAACTCACAATAAATTAAAATAAACTACTAAGGTAGAAAATTATTCGATGAAGCAATCAATTTCAAGAATTAAATTCAAAATTATAAACAAGATAGCAATTGCACAGCCAAATCAAGAATCAACCTTGGAACTACCAATTGAGAGAAAAAAGATTTTAATCCGACCTTAATGAAAACCAAATTGATTATGAAATTATTGAATTACCGGGTCTAGACGGTCCTAGGGTGGAATACTCTCTCTTGAATTATAATCTTTAATCCTAATTTTTAAACACTAATTAGATTATAGAATTGCAACCTCTCGATTCACAATTTACTCAAAAACTAAATTAGATATGAATTTGTCCAATAACCTACCGAAAACTTATGTATGATCTCTCGTTACACAAATTTACCGATTTGATTCAATTCTTAATCTATTAAATTACCTAACTCTCGCAATTTAATGATTTTCACTCAGTTCACCCTCTCAGTTTATTACCGAATTATTAAGTATAGAAATCAAATCACAAATAACTCAATAAAAATGCAATCAATCAACTTTCATTAATATCAAGGACCAAATTCCCAAAGGTGAGTATAGACATATCTCAATATTCAAAGAATCTATTCTCAACAACTATCTCAATTCTATACATCAATAAAATTGAAAACAAAGTTGGAAAATAAGATCGGAACGGATTGATGGATGCAGTAATAGCGAGAAATCTCCTGTTTTGGGAAGTACTTCTCGTAGGTTTCGTCTTTGTGTCTCTCTTCCTTCATTTCCTTCCTCAATCTCTCGATAAACTCTATAGGCTTTTAGGATGTGGCTGATGAAAAAGCTCCTCTCTCTATATTCTTCATATTCTTTAAATACCTTGATAGCTCTAGGGTTTTTTCGAGGTTGAAACGGTCCAAAAAATCCCTTGAAACCTGACTTTTCCTCTTCTTTGCTTGTTTGGCTTATGTAGGTCACAGTCATGGCCTTATCTGCCACGATCGTGATTAGCATCTAACCTCTTTGTCACGATCATGGCCAAATGCCACGATTGTGGGCTGTGGTGGAGTCTTTCTGTCACGATCGTGTCCCTTAGGCCATGATCGTGGTCTGGTTCACATGTCTCTGTCACGATCGTGGCCATGGTTTTGGCCCGAAAGTCTCTAAAACTCTTCCGTTCTTCGATGTTGGCCCTAAAACACTAACAAACACAGTAAGGTACCTCAAAAATATAACATTTAAGCTCAAAGACTTATACTAACCCTAAAAACACTTAAATACATAAATTAACACAATTCTAACCTAAACACACACTAAACACTCAAATTAACACTTAATACATAACAAATTAAACCCTAAAATATGATGCTAATCACGACTATCACCATACCCATTCTTAACGAAATATCCATCTATATGTTGTGATCCCTCATACTTATTTAAGCAATTACTTCCTAAATGTAGGAATATCATTTCAAATGCTCAACTTGCCTTAGTAAAGGCTTATATGTTTTTCAATAAAGAAAAGGTTTCATGTTAAGCTCAAAGGGGTTCATTAAAGGTAATATTATGGTAGCTTTTTAAGCAAAATGGGTCAATCCTAATTGCCTTCATCATTTCAACGTTTGCATAAGATTGTGTGAACTCAACTAGTATTTACAAGAAAGTTCTAGAGTTCCTTAATCAGGAAAGAACACTATCAATGAATACTTGAGTTTGGTGCTAAATATTTCAAAGGGTTCAAATTCTTACCAGAGAAAAGTGACATTTATCTATCACAATAGACTAATGTCCTTTTAATTGAAATCCAAGTTAATCAGTCTAAGAATGAAAGTATACTTATTCACTCATATTATGCACTTCTAATCTCGATCGAATTTATTTCACGACCATGCATCTTTAATTATTAAATGAGAAAAAGAATCATACAACACACAAAAAACAATTTTTTTGTTTTTTATTTTTTTAACTATTACTCTCCCCCTACTTAAATATCACATTGTCCCCATTGTGATAAGGAAATAAAAGAGGGATCTAAGATGTAAAGTAACTCAAACAAGGACAAACGTTAAAACTAAAATAAATTAAACCAACAAGAAATAAAAAGAAAAAGGATAGAAATACGATACGAAGATAGGGGTGGTGACTGTCTGAAGCGAGCATTCAAATTGTCCATAAAGTTCTAGAGCTCTGCCACGTTAGCCTCAATATTGTGGATCCACTCATTTGCTTACCTTTCAAACTCTCTAGTTTGAGTTACATGCTCTGTGAATTAAGCTTGGAATGCACTGAATTGAGTTAACAGTGATTGGTTATCCTCGAAAGTAATTGGATGAGAGAGGGGCATTGCTTCGGTTGGAAAAACATCAACTTCTTGTTCAGCTTCAACTTTTATAACTCAAGCACACTTACTACTTGAAGCTTCCTCTGTGTCATCATTAATAAGAATATAGCAATCACCTTGCCGCCTGATAACCTTCATAGACACCAAGGAGTACAAGTTGAGACTAGAGTTACCTGGACTAGTTGCATCGTTGTTCTCCTGATTAGAGAGCCGAGATGTTCCGTAATTTAGGTTACGAATGCTCTAACTACTATTTTTCTTACACTGGCTTTAGCCACATCAATTAAATGTATACTTAATCACATACTATTAAAAGGCTTACCATGCACCATACACTATAAAACAAACAATTTAGCTTTGGAAACCGCTCCCCAGCTATCTCCCTTACTGAATAAAGTAAAAGTTAGAAATCTATATATACACCAAAGGCTGGGTCCAATAAGGTAGATGATTTGGACCGACTTGGAGAATATACTTTTCTAAAATTAGCTATTGGGGTCCAAAATTCTCTAGCCATAAAATCCTCATGATAGCCATATAAATCACTGTGTGGAAATCTAAAAATATTATTGAGTATATCGAAAGTAATCACATGCGGTGCATTCATTAATGGAAATTTTAGACTAATCACAACTTCCTAAGTAGTAATGTCATTGATTACTTTTAAAGTACTTAGCAATTCTAAGGTCAATTCCACGTATGAATTTTTCCTAAATTCAGAAAATTTATCCCCCTACGTTGCACAACAATTTATGAACTCGATCAACTATTCCTAATTCAACAGTGTCTTTAGAATCTACAAATTGGCTAAGAATAATTTGACAGTTCTTAATAATTGTGTACCTTTGTTGGTGCTCTCTAGCATGAAAATGTAGGCACGGGATACCTGAAGTTGACGTCTAGTCATCACATGGTGAAGATGATGAAGCTCTTGGGTATCTCATCCTTGGACCCATTGTAGCACCCCACTCCCATCTGACCTATGCCAGTACATCCTTTAGACATTCCAGCACATACCCAATGGAAGCGGCGCGCTAACTATATCATTTTCACTTATCTCATGGCATCATAATCTAAAGCACAAATATCACAATTATAAAACCCAAATTCCTTATTTCATTTCATAAAACATGATATACAATGTAGTATTACATACAACATCCATGTATATATAATATTAATGACCTATCAGAGTCTACAGCTCTGTTTACAAAACATGCTACATATATGAGGAATTATATAAAAAGTTAATCTAAATCCTTCAGTCCCAGCTAACTGACCTTTGAGCCATTTCTTCTATCCAAAAGCAATACTAAGTTTCTTCTAAGTTGTCTTAGAAGCTAAGTCACCTCTCTTATACTTGAAAAGTCAACATTGCAATTTTGGTGAGTTTTGCGAACTAAGTAAACTACCCATATAGATGGCTCACTTATAACACAAAACACAACAATTTATGTTCAATTCATGTTACCACATAGTTTACATCACTTCATTAATCAATATATTCAATCAAAGACAATTTTATTCATATAATTCACACTTCACATTCATATAGATCATACAAGTCAATTCAATCATTCATATAATGCATATCAAATTGTATGTGTAATGCTCATGAGACTCACTTTCAATTATTACGTTTTTGTGACTGAGTGTCTTTTTCACTGTCTCGCATCTATTATGGATACCGAGATCATTAATAACTGTCCCTTATCCGTTAGGAATACATGGCTCATTATATATAGTGAGCCAAAGGCTCTTACCACATTATAAGCTTTAAGCTTTTTTTGCACTGGCTACTGTGGTCATAACTGTCTTTATGTTATCATGCATTCATGTAGTGAAATGCTTCATATGTATTAGATCAATCTTTAGTGCTTAATCATTCACATTTATATACACATTCACATTTTTCATAGGACCTTAATTTGGTATTCAAAAATTAAGTTAAGTATTAGTTATTCAGTCAAATTCACATTCAATGAGCACTTCCAATATGACATTTGTGCATCAAACGCCTCGGACATTCAATTTCTAGAATCAACACAATCACATTCATATAATAATTCAATACAAAATTTAAAACAAACAATTAATCATATGAGACCATCTAGGTTACTCACAGTTTTCTCCAAATAGTTATTGCCTCGAGGTCCCGATAATGTCTGGATGTTGTCGCTCTAATTGCTTTTCTATATCATGTAACACACATTTACACCCATTACAACTTTGCACAATTATATAAGTACTCATTTGTGCACATATGTATATATGGATTATGTACAATGTATGCTCAATGATAATCCCGGGTACATTTTCTTAATACACATCTCTTAATCATTCACCAACATCTTTCAATCATTCTTTATTACCGAATACACTTTACTTATTTTAATCACCCAATTCATCATCAACTAAACTCATTCAAGATTTCATTCAAGCCTAAATACCTCGTAGGAAAGAATTGATAAATCCATATATATATATATATATATATATGATTTTGGGATAAGAGGCATAGCTTTAGCTGTGGATGTTGGATTAAGGTCATTTAAGTATGTTTTTGAAGAGGACTTCGAGTTCTACAACTTCTATGAAGACTCTAAGGAGAGATTTTACTGTCTAAAGGATCAAAATTGCACATTTATGTAGATGTCTAGATGCCCAGTGGACATGATGTCCCTCCAAACAAACATGAACAGAGCTGGGAAGCTGGAAAACTCGAGAATGTCCACCCAGTAGATGTGAAGTCTACCTAACGGATATATAAGAAGCATATTCCATTTAACAATCGTTCCCACGATTTCCACATATATACTAACATCAATTTCACTCTAAATTTTCCAAAATTCACCTCCTCTAATGCAACATCATTTCATACTAATTCAACTACCAAATTGATTGCATTAAACTCTTAAACCTCTACTCATTTGATTCACCATTTTCGACTTAATCTTGTCTTACATAACATCCTAACTTTTTCCTAATACATCTCATCCTTAATACATCAAACAATTCATTTCCATAGTTTATCACTTAGGATTCATAACCTCTTCATTCTTAACTCTATTTCAGATCTATATTATCCATACACAAATCAAAATCCATGATTGATCATCAACAACAAAAATAGAACATAATCATATACACATTCATCTTTAATTTTTTGCACATGTTCAACTTCATTTCCACCTTCATTTCATTTCTAACTTATCATTATAATTTACCTCATTATGAGACACCACATTATCCCTTTCTTTAACCTCAAGATAATTCTAGTTCATCCATATAACAACTACCCAAAAATTCATGTGATTAAGAATTGAAAACATAACATGAGCATATCATCTCTTTATGAAATTTCTTCATAATTTCTACATCATTTTGATCACTACAACATATTATGAATTATAAATCATCATATATGTAAAACCAAGATAAGAACATATCCAAGTTACTTACTTACATTTTAGCATACATACCTTACCATTTCATGATCATTTAACTTCTATCAATCATCAAAACATGTTTCATTCAACAAATTATGAAAAGTAATGCTTTACACTTACTTGTTTAGCTTCAATGTCTTCAAACCACACTTAACCCCGGCTTCACAACTTGATACAATCATCACCATTCCAAAGGTGGTAGGGTTAGGTCTTTAGTGACAAATATGGAGAAGATAAAAAAAATGATAGTGGCAAATGAAAGGTGAGAACAAGGTTCACGTTGATAAAGGTAAGAAGAGAGGATCGTGGATGAAGAAAATTGAAGAAGATGAGAACAAAGATTAACAGAGAAATGAGAATAAATAATAAAGTGAAAGACCAATTAAAAATAAAGATAGTCTTTCATTTAGGAGAGAGTGGCGTGGGCTAAGACATGGTTTGGCAAATGATAAGCTCCACTTGGTCCTTTTATTTAACTAGTCCATTTATCTCCAATTGTCTCCCAATTTTCAATGAAACTTGTCAATAAATCCTAATGTCATTTATTAAAATTTCTATTGTCATTTGATACTTATTTCTGCTACTATTTATCAATTATCTCGCTACTTGGCATTTTTTCTAATCCAAAAATTACCCAACATTTTAGAAAATTTCCTAAATTCCACCAAAATTCTAAATCAACATTTATACTTGCCGAAACAATTTCCAAGACATATAATCCACATTTCTCAATATAATCACATTTATAAATCAATTATACCTAGAAAAATGTCAATAAATGCATGTACAATTATTTTAATGTGTGCAAAAATTAATATTCACATGTGTTTGTATGCTATATTATGCATGAGTATGAAATGCAATTTTCTAATTTCTCATTATATCCCTTATGTACAGTATTATAAAGTTCTAACCATTACCATGAGAAAACGGGATGTTAAACCTGTAGCCATCAGTATAGGTGGTGCTCACAGGATGCATCTGTTGGTGGAATGAAGATCTCACGGGTGTGAGGGTGGTTAATGGAATGAAAATCTCACAAGTGTGAAGGTGGTGGAGCTTGCGGTGGGAGTTGTTGTCTATGAGGATGGAGAACGGTGGGTGGTGCTCATAGTGGAGAAAAAGCTTCAACTGTGTAGATGGTGGAGATGGCAGTGAGAAGATCTAGAAGAAGACAGACATAAATAAAAAAAATTAAGGCTCGGTAGCTTGTACCTATCATACCCGTGACTGTGGGAGTCACAAGTGTAACTTCAATTTATCATTTTCATTTTTAATAAAGATTTAAATTTAGAAACACTAAACTAACAAAAGAGTCACGTAATAGGAATAAAAAAATAACAAAATAAGAATTATATGAGTTGCCTCCCATTAAATGTTTTTTTAATATCTTGTGGTTGGATAACTCAATGCTCATATTTGAGGTGGATCGTTCAAATTGATGGATTCTATGGTTTTCTTCTCAACTGATCCTTCCAAATATGGTTTCACTCGATGGCCATTCACCTTAAAGGTTTCCTTTGTTTATGGGTTTTCCAGTTCCACGGCTCCATATGGAAACACCTTTAGTAGTTCAAATGGCCCATTCCATTTTGATTTCAATTTTCTTGGAAACAAACACAACCGACAATTATACAAAAGAACTTTCATTCCAAGTACGAGGGACTTACCTATAAGACCCTTATCATGAAGACTTTTCGTTCTTTCCTTGTAGATTTTGGAATTTTTGTAAGCCTCACTCTGGAGCTCATCCAATTTTGAAATTTGAAGCAAACACTCCCTTCCTCCATCATCCAGATTTATATTCACCATCTTGATTTCCCACAGAGCCTTGCGCTCAACCTCTACAGGAAAAAAACTAGGCCTTCTCAAAAATAAGCTGATAAGGGCTCATTCCTAAGACGATTTTGTAAGTTGTGCAATATGCCCATAGTGCATCATTTAACATTGTTAATCAATCCTTCCTTGATGGGTGCACAATCTTCTCCAAAATCTCCTTAATTTACATGTTGTTTCCACTTGTCCTAAAGTTTGTGGATGGTAGGGAATCGCCACCTTGTGCGTTATTACATAGTTCTTCATGAGCTTTTCAAAAAATTTATTGCATAAATGACTTCCTCCATTGCTTATAATTGCGCGCGAAATCTCAAACTTGCTAAAAATATTTTCCTTCATAAATTTAAAAGCAACATTAGCATCATTAATGGGTATTACTTCTACCCATTTAGACAAGTAATCAACTAGAATAAGTATATTCTCAAATCCACAATATTTAGGAAATAGACCCACAAAATTAATACCCCAAACGTTGAATAATTCAACAGTCAATTGGTTAGTAATGGGCATTTAATTTCTTCTACTTATGTTTCCAATTTGTTGGCATTTATCACATTTCAAGAAGAAAACATCCTTAAACAAAGTGGACCAATACAAACCACTTTGAAGAATCTTAGAAGCAGTTTTTTGCCCTTCAAAATGACCTCCACAGTGGAGTTCGTGGCAAAAGGTCAAGACACTTACCTGCTCATCCTCTGGAACATACCTCCGAATGATTTCATCCTTGTAAATCTGGTAAAGGTATGGATCATCCCTAAAATAGTACCTACTTAGGTTAAGGAACCTTTTTTTTTGTTGAAAAGTCATGTTATGTAACACCCCATATTAGGGGTTAGAATATTAAGGAATTTCAATTCATGGTATGCTTGGCATAATTAAGTTTTTGCTTATTTGTGTATATGCCTTTTTGGACTCATACCAATAATTATACATGTATTCATGACATTTTTCGGGTATAAATGATATATTTTCTTTTGTTATTAAAGTAAGAATGTTGGATTAAATGTGTTACAAATTTATGTGGCGATAATAGTTATTATTTCGAAATTTTGTTGAATTATGGATTAATTGTCTTGGATAATTAAATTGGTGTGTATTATTATTAATTCTGTATTTTTGGAGACATTTACGATGTTTTGGAAATTTATTGAAAATTTGAGGTATTTTAGATGAAAAAAAAGAAACAAGAGACAAATCATTAGTTGATAAATGGATAAATTATGGAGTGATATGTGGCATTTTATTAAGAAGCCACCTAAGTTTAAGTTATGTTTGAAAAAGGAACATTTGATGCATTTAGTCTCTTCCTTTGGGTTCTTTCAACACCGAACATCACCTTCTTAAACACACTCTTTATATTTGTCTCCACCACCGTTAAACTTCATTTGATGCTCACCCGTTGAACTTGTGCTTGTTAATGTTATTAGCTTATCCATCACCAAAAGCACTTATAAACCTTCAGTCAATTGCTTATTTCACTCTTCTTTCCTTTGCTGCATCCACCGAAATTCTCATTTGCTCTCCTAAGTTTTGAAAATTTAGGCTGAAAAAAAAGAAGCTTAGTCAAGTAAGTTTATTCAGGTTTTAATGTTTGTAACTGCATGCATGCGTAATTGGTATACATTTTCATGCTTGTGGATTGTTGCATGCATGAATGGTGTTGAAGTAGGTGTGGGTGTTGAAGGAAGAAGCAGATTTGAAGATGTGTGTAACTTGGTGAAAGTTTGAAGTGAGATGGAGTTAGGATATGCAGAATTTTACTGAACATGCGTCTGTCTTTAGGGCATAACTTGATCTATAAATATCCAAATTGGGTGAAGTTTGATTTAAAGTAAACTAGAGACATAGAACTAAATTTTTCATGAAGGAACCAAATTAGAATTAAGTTCTTGAGAGTCTAGAAAATTGGCTTGAAATTAAAATCTGGAAAATGAAGTATGCTTCTGTCAACTTGAAGGATGAAATTCACCGCGGCTAACTTGTAAGATGACATGCGAAATATGATTCGGTATTTTGGGTATAACTTTCTCTGTAGTTATCCAAATGGTGTGATTTTTGATTTAGATTAAACTAGAAACATAAGGCTACAAAGTTTATGAAGAGATTAAATTCTAATTCTACCTATAGGAATTTCCGAATCTGATTGGAAATTGAGATAAGAATTATGTTGAAGCTTAAGAACAATCTGAAATCTTTTGAGTATAACTTTCTGTATACTAAACTAAATTGGATAAACTTGGTATCATTCGAAACCTAAGATAAATAGGGACAACTTTCTAGAAGGAAATATTACCTAATTATCTCAATTACCTGATGAGAATAATTGAGCAAAGTGGACTCAAAAGTTGGTTGTGAAATAAATCTGGAATGAGGATTTGAGTATGTTTTTTCATGATTGAGAATGCAACAGGATTAAGGATAAGAAACCCAGATTTTTTTCATAAACATGCATCATACATATTCAGTATACATGAATGTGCTTAATTGAATTCATGATTTTGCACATTAATAATATGTGTTTGTATTAAATGTTTTAGAGGAACCCATCGAGCGACCGATTCTTGATACTGTCGAGACGATGAGGTAATAAGCAATAAGGGAAATTTTGTAAGTAATTTTAAAGGGTCAATTCTGTAAGTAATTTTAGATAGTAATTTTTGTAATTAATTTAGTTTGTCAATTGTGTTAGAAATTCAGTAAGCAAATTTTGATAGTTTTGCTTCGAATATTTTGGTTGCTATTGATTTGGATCATTGAATGATTTGCAAACCCATAAATATGTGATATGCTTGAATGATTTGCAAAACTGTAAATATGTGAATTGAATTTGAAACATTTCTATTTTGATTATGTTAAGTCCTACTTGTGGGTAAATAGGCATGCCTAGAAGGGTCTGGAGTTGCTTCTGTGACACTTTGGTGTCTTCTGTTATTGACACTTTGGTGTCTTCTGTTATTCACTTCGGAATCTTCTGTTATTGACACTTCGATGTCTTCTGATATTGACACTTAGGTGTTGAGATTTCAATCTCTTTTATGACACTTCGATGTCAAGACTTCGGTCTCTTCTGTATAAGTCCCATTACCCACTTCTGTTGATGGATTAGCAGTTATCTGGTTTTTTGATTTTGACATATGTTTGATTATGATTTAAACATTATTGTGTTCTGATTCTAAAGGGTTTATACCCTCTTGTGATGTTCAGTTTTGTTAATTATAAAGTCTGTTTTGAATTACATTATGTTTGATTTATTGTTTAGTGTATGTATATGCTGTTACATGATTCAATATGATAAGTTGTCAGTTTATCCATAGATTAGTTATTACTAACTAAGCTATATGCTTAGCATGGTGGATTTGCCCCATGTAGGTTCTGAAAGAGGGACGTAGGAACTGGGACAAGACAACCGCGATGGCCAAAGGAGTCTGATTTTTGTTTTGTTCACATGTATTTTGAGATTGTT
>JANQBM010694190.1:0-15169 GCA_025594535.1 Erythroxylum domingense | reverse complement strand
TAAAGTGAATATGTGTAGGAAGTTGTTGATAAATGGTTTATGTGAATGTTTTAATGTTTGGTTAATGATCAAAAGTACATTATGAATTTGTTGTGAATGATATTGGGTTGGAATGAAGTTGAAAATGAATTATAAGAGATGGTTTAGGGTTAATATGGGTTTATGTAAAATTTGGGAAGTTAAAAACTGGACAAAGTAGCAAAACATGTCTTCGGAGTATGTTTCTGGACAAGTTTGCCACGGCGAACTCAATTTTTCCTGCATGAACATGGTTTGGTATGTTTGGAATAACTTTTGGTGTAGATATCCAAATGGACTTATTTTTGATGTTTTGTAAACTAGAGACATAGGGATACAAATTATATGAAGGAATAAAGTCTAAATTCAGTCCCTACGAATTTTAATTTCGGGATGGAAGTTGGATATAGAATTTTGTTTTAGCATGAGAAATAGTTTAAATTGTTGAGATATGACTTTCTGATTTCTAAACCAAATTGAATGGAATTTTGGGTTATTGGTTAAGGAAATCAAGTGAGGCAAGAGAGGCAAGAGTAGAAAGAGAAAAGACATCCCTAAGCAAGGAATTCAAGGTGGGTACGTTTTTATAATAGAGTAAATAAGCCACTTATTGTTTTCTTTGAATCAAGGAAGCTTAATGGTTTCAATTGCATCATAGATGTTGCATTTATTTGCTCTTGGTTGGATTGTGAAATTGTTATATGTTTGCTACATGGATTGTGTTGATGATTTTTGAAAACATATGATTCTTTTTGAAAAGATGCAAGTTTATGAAATCAGGTTTTCGAAAATGTTCTTTTTTCGAAATATCTCATGTGCATGAAAAACAAGTTTCCAACAAGGTGCCATTTGGGCAAAAAATTTTCGATTCATGACCAAGAAAAGGCTTCTCCTGCCTGCCCGCTAGTGGAAAAGAGCTCCTTCATGGAATCCCTCATGTTTACGTCTATGTAAGACCACCTTGTGGAATTGCGATAGTACGTCAATTTTTATGACTACACCGGACCATTAAGTGGAAATGTGTAGTTCGTCATATTCATGGATTTACCCAAGCCATTTTGATGTGCAAATGTACTATTGAAATGTTAGCAAGTTTGATGCATACATGATTTATAATTGCTCATAAACTGTTTGATAAAGTGAGAATTTTGAGAAATAAGTGTTAGGTGATTTTCATACGAAATTATTATGGTTTCCAAAATGTATAATGGCAATAAGATTTGAAAATAGTTTTCGCTTGTTTCTCTATTATAAATCTGTTACCCACGAGCTTCAAGCTCACCCCTCCCATTTCGTCCCATCTTCAGGTGAGGAACAAGAGATCGAGTAGTCAAGAACCGAGGCATCACTCCAATTAGAATTATTTTTGCTTTTGAAGTTAGTTTTTGTAAAATAAAGCTTTATTTGCATTTTGAGAAATTTTACTTTTTGAAAACTATGTATTTTTGGTTTATGATGTAATGGGGCTTAAAATGCTCATTAAAGCTTTGTAAAACTCTTACTTTTGATATTAATGAAATATATGTTTGGTTTTGTCTATGATTTTTCTTGTTTTCGCAAAGTATTCGATTATGGAAATGAGATTAAGATTTTGAGAAACTGTTTTTGGTTATGTTTTTGCCCATTTTGTTTTTAGGTTGAATTGATGAATGTGGCTGAAGGATTTTAAATTTGCATTTTAATAAGATAAGTAGTTTGGGTTATGGGTTCTACCATAGGGGTCTTCACCGCGGAGAAGCCAAGAGTTCACCGTGGCGTAATTCACCTGAAGGAATTTCTGATGTTCTCATGGGGACTTCACCGCGGCGTAATTCACCCAAAGGGTCAGTGAGGTTTACTCGCATTTGTTCGCCACAGTGAAGCCTGCCTTTGCTTCCGAAGAATTCTTCTTGCAAATTTCCAAATTCTAAGTCTCCCTCCACGCTCAAGCTTCTTGATCCTATATTCGATGTTGGACTCCAAAAATGGGGTCCAACAGAAGGATAGTAGCTCATTTAAGATAATTAATTTGTTCGAATCTTCTAAAGAACAAAAAGACGAAGAACAGATGACAAAGGACATCAAGTTTGAAGAAGCTATGAAAGTCTCTGTTCATGAAGCAGGAAAAGCATAATAGATGAAGATGATTAAGGAAGAAAGAGAGAAACTAACCTTTTTATGAGACAAACTGTTAGATTCGATGGAAGATTCATAGAGTTTTGTTATTCCTTATTTTGTTAACAGTTTACTCAAGAAAAGAACATTATTGAGCTTAATTGGTTTTCATAATGTTATCAATATTGTCCTTTTGATTATTTTGCGATTTATAGCTTACTTACAGGCTATAAAACTAATGTTGGATGAAAAAAGTTGAAGCAAGCCGCTCATAATTGATCCCAGTTGAGTTTCCAAGGATAAGCGTCGAGTTACTGATGTTAAAAGAAGTGTTACATAGGAGGCAACCTATGGATTGTTAATTTCATGTTATTTCCTTTTGATTTTTTATATGAATTCCATAGTTAGATTTGTTTTAAATTTCAAAAATAAGTTCTTAATGACTTGGAATGCTTTGGAGTACCAACTCTCTTAATCTTTTTAAAGCAATTATAAGATAGGGAAACAATCTTAAAAGTCAAACGCATTTGGTCTCTGACTCTGATATTTTGATTATTTTGTATATTTAGTCCAAGCTGCTTATATGCAGATTTCATTTGTTAATAAGTTAGAATGACTTGAAAGATTGTGTTTATTGTTAAATTTGTTTCGTTAAGTTGAATCCATTGTTTCATTATTGCATATGCATGTTTTGTGTTTTCTTGTATTGATTATTGTTTTATTTGTTTGAGGATAAGCAAACGTTTAAGTGTGGGGATGTGATAAGTGTAAATTACATCATGTTTTAAGGCATAGTTTAAAATGTGTTTATCCATTAATCCGATCATTTAGTATGTGTTTAGGTTAGAATTGTGTTATTTGGTTAATTATTTGTGTTTTAAGTGTTTTATGGGTTAGTACAAGCTTTTGAGCTTAAATATTATATTTTTAAAGTACCTTGATGTGTTTACTGGTGTTTCAGGGTCAATATCAAAGAACAGAGGAGTTTTAGAAGACATTCAGGCCAAAACAATGGGCCACGATTGTGGCACAACAGGCCATGATTGTGACAGAAAGCTTAGATGTAGGTCACGACCGTGGCCTGTGTTGGGCAGATGCATAGTCACTTCTAAACTTTGCATTTTGAGGGATTTTTGGACGTTTCGAACCCCCAAAAAGATCCTAATTCAACCCTAAACACAAAAAACATAAATAAAACAACAAAAATAGAAAGAAGGGAGCTTTTTCATCATCCACTTTCAGAGAAACCCTAGAAAGAATTGTCAAGAGATAAAGAAAGAGAAGAAGGCAGAGAGAAGTGGAGAAGAAGTCGATTCGATGTACTTTCTAGATTAGGAGTTTCCCGATGTTGCTGCCTCCCGACTCCGTTCAGATTGTATTTCTTGTTTAATTTCCATTTTTATTATTGTATAGAATTGAGAATAACAATATAATGATAGGATTTGTGAATGTTGAGATATTCTAAACTCACCTTCAGGGGTTTTATCTTTGATTTAATGAATTTTGATTGTTTTTGTTTTTCCTGGATTTATTGTGATTTAATTTCTGTAATTACCTAATTTGGTGATAAACTAAGAGGGTGAATCAAGTAAAAAATAATGAAATTGGGTAAGGAGAGTTAGGTAGTTTAATAGAACTAGAATTAAATCAAATCGATAAATTGTGCAAAGAGAGATCTTGCATAAGTTGCCAATAGTTTTTAGACAACTTTAGATTTAATTAGGGCTCTGGATAGATTATTAATCAAGAGATTGCAATTACCATAATCTGATTAGGGTTAATGGTTATAACTCAAGAGAGAGTAATCAACCTTAGGACTGTCTAGAACCAATAATACAGTAATTAATAATCGATTAGGTTAGCATTAAAGATAGGTAAAATTCCTCTTTCTTGCAATTGGTAGTTCCTTAGGTTAATTATTAAGTGTGCATTGCAGTTGTTAATTTGTTAATATATTCATGATTGATTCTTCAATTGATTTGATTCATTGAATTGCATTCTTGTTTTGGTTTTATTACATTTTAATTTTTACGAATTGTTTAGCCTTAGATTTTAGGATTAGATTATCCCTCCTCGTGGGATCGACACCTTATGTACTACACAAACGACCTGTGTGTTTGCAGATTATAGAGGTTAATTAATTAAAACTTACACACATTGAAAAATCACGATCACTATACCACTCTCCAAATGTTTCCAGTAAATGGATTAAATAAAGATCAACTCAGAATGAGATATTTCGTATACATTTTGAAGGTTCGGGCTAAGACATGGTTGATGACCTTCCTTTCGAGTCTTTGACTACATGGGAGGATGTGTACAACAAATTAATGGGAAAATTCTATTCCCATTAAAAAACATCTGAGTTACGAACTAAAATAGCTACCTTCACTCTAATGGAGGGAGAGCCATTCCACGAGGCATGGAAACACTTTAGGCTCTTGTTAATACAATGTCCACAACATCATTTTCCACGTCACATGCTAAACCAATTCTTTGATGATGGGTTGACGAAACAATGTCAGTAATGGTGCACAATACAACAGGAGGAGCTGTAGGAGAGAGGACAAACGAAGAAACATATGAAATCTTCGAAATGTTGGGGGCTAATTCTTAACAAAAGAGTATGAGGAGAAGAAGAGTTGGAGTTCATAAAGTGAGAGGCGAAGAAGAGTTGGAGTTCATAAAGTGAGCTCAAATCAAGAATTGGCTATGCAGTTAGCTGAGTGAACGAGGCATGTAAAGATTTTAACTATGAGACTATGCCTGAACGTTCCAAATTAAGAAGTGTGTGGTATATATGGAACTTGTGGTTATCGAGCGAATGTCTGTACGTATTCTTACTAACCTTTCAATGGGGAAGAACAATTTAACTCACTTATCGATTTTGAACCAACGGACTAAATGATCCATACTTGAGCACTACAACCTTGGTTGAATAAACCACCCCAATTTCTCTTAGAAGACCAACAATCTACTAATGCAACCCCAACCATAATATTAGAATTTTCAGAGGCCAAACTTTTTTAAAGGGCAATCCTCAAATGACAACCTACTGAGAAAGCCTTCTTTGGAGGAAAGCATGAATGCATTCATTCAGGTCACAACTCATAATCAAGAAATGAACAACAAGAGATTCGACTCTTTAGAAGCATCCATAAAGAACATTAAGATTCAAGTGGGGCAACTTACAGCTCAAATGCATAACAATCAAAAGGGAAGATTTCCTAATCAACTCAAGCAAGCCTAAACAATCGCTGTTATGAGAAGTGGTAAAGTGATTGACAATCATGTTAAGTTTCCTTCTGAGTTGTTTGATGCTAATAATCAAGAGAAGAAAAGCCTTACCTAAGAAGAAAATGAGCAGAATGAAGGAAACAAATGGAAGAAATTCTTCAAGTCACATTCAAAAGGTGAACAACTTAAGCATGACACCAAGGACAATGAAGGACAAAAATTACATAAGGTAATGGATCCTTTTCGAGCACCAATTCCATATCTAAGTTGTCATAAGCAATCAAAACAAAATGAGCAATTTTCTTATCTATATCGCATGCTTTCTAAGGTCAATGTTAATTTGCCCTTATTATATATGACTAGGAACATTCTAGCGTATGTCAAGTTCTTGAAGGAACTAAGAATCAAGAAATGAAAGTTTGAGCCTAACAAAAAGGAGCTAGTTTCAGAGGATGTAAGTGCGGTGCTACAGCAACAATTACCCATTAAATTGAAAGATCCAGGACATTTTATCGTACAAGTATCAATGGGTAATGGTGATGAGGTTACAGATATACTTGATCTTAGAGCAAGCATAAATCTTATGCCTCACTCTATTTATGAGAAATTGGATCTAGGATAGTTAAGATCTATAAACATGTATTTGTAATTAGCTTATAAATCAATCTATTATCCGAAAGGAATAATGGAAAACGTGTTAGTGAAAGTTAGAGGATTGATTGTTCTTGTTGTTGGGTTTTCATAGTTGTATGCATCATATGCAAGCGGATGTAGAGGAAGTGTCGGAATCAAGATTCCAACACCATGACAATCCGTAAACCATAAAATCTCACATACTTGCAAAGATATGTATGAAAGAACATGAAATGTAAACTTTTTACTTTGTGTATCTCCTCCTTTTTTGTTTGTTCTCCTTATTTGGGTTCTTGCAAACACCAAACCCATCCTTGATCTCCAAAAACAATGTATAAGGGTTTTTGAACACCAAACTTGATAAATTCAAGTAGATGTTCAATGTGGGAGATAGATCAAGGTTATCTTGCATGTAAGTAAGATTTATATAATAATTGCATAAATTTGCATTAAGATAACTCAAGAAAACTTCTTACTCTATCTAGAACTCTTCTAGAACCCTTTCTCTAGCAATTTAGTATGTAATAAGTGAAGGAAGCTCGTGCACATAAGTGAAGAACTCACTTATATATCATTTCGTGCCTTCTACCACAATTGTGGTCTGTTTGAGGAACAATCGTGGCTTGTTTAAAATAGGCCATACACACTTGTTTTTCATCCAATCATTTATGTGTATAACCCTTAGGTTCCTGGTTCTTTTAGACAATTGAATTAACTCTCTTAATTTAAACACATCATTAAGGGTTTATGATGTCTATTTACCAGAATATAAGTGGATTAACACACAAACACTTTGATAGTTAATTATCCAAGTTATGAACCTTTCCATAGTCAATTATTGTGCAATTCCTCCTTTCACCATACTATACCCCACTTGGTTTAGAGTATGGTCTATGTGTCAACTCCCACTAGACTGACTACGTCACATCTAGTCCAAGTGATGTTAGTTCTTGTCTTAGGCTCTCATTACTCTTATGTGTCATTGAAGACTCTCTCTATGACACATCATTGCGCTGGCCAGAGACTCCTGAGTAATGACCTTGACAAGAAGCTATGGGTATCATCTCCTTCTATCAGGAGTGGTGAATCCTTTATTGGCTACTCAATTACCTTCAAATATAATTAGCTATACCCAATCACCATGATAAGAGCGACCTCATCTTGAGGTAACAAGGAATGATGTTCAAGCATAAGATTTATATCCAAGATATCTTTGAGTACCTCAAGTATAAGGATATTTGCACCATTTCTATGATGAGATTAATCATTAAAATTTGATAGATCATTCATATGATAATCTCATAGCGGGTCATCGGATGTACTTACTACCCTTAGTAAACATCCACGTATTAACTCTAAACATCTCATGTTTATAGTTTATGAGATTCTTTTCTTAATAAAATCAAGGAGTATAATATGTGCTAGTCTTTTCAGATTAATAATTTCCTATCTTTTAATCCTATAACTAGGGATTATTTAGATACTAATATAATTACACATGATGGGAGTCTCATTATTATGATCTCATCATAATTTCGTTCATACTATATTTTGTATCACGGACTTTATTAATTTGACTTAAGATCAATATCAATTCATATATAAATGAATATCAAATTAATGAAAAATGCCTTTTGCTTTATTAATCAAAATAAAGTTTGTACAAAAGTGCTAAAGGTGATTGCCTTTAGAGCACTACTCTAACAATCTCCCACTTGCACTAAAGCTTGTATCTAATACCATAGTTGAGTACATAAGAATCAAATTTTCTCTGAGGAAGTGGCTTAGTCAAAGGGTCAGTGATGTTTTAATCTGTGTGCACTCTCTCTATCTTCACGTTACCTCTATCAATTATCTCCCTAATCAGGTGACGTCTTCTGAGTACGTGCTTAGACCTCTGATGATACCTCGGTTCCTTAGCTTGAGAAATAGCCTCATTATTGTCATAGTTCAACAATATTGGGTCTACTATGCTAGGAAACACTCCAAGTTCCATTACAAACTTCTTAATCCAAACAACTTCTTTTGTCACTTCCACAGCTGCAATGTACTCTGACTTAGTTGTGGAATCTACAGTCGTCTCTTGTTTGGAACTCTTCCAACTGATTGCACCATCATTCAGTATGAAAACATATCCTAGTTGGGATTTGGAGTCATCCTGGTTAGACTAAAAACTAGCATCCGTATGCCCGCTCACTACGAGATCTCCATATCCATATATCAAGAACGCATCCTTAGTCCTTCTCAATTACTTTAGGATATTCTTGACAGCCACCAATGACCCTCACCAAGATCCGATTGATATCTGCTCGCAACACTTAGATCATATGATATGTCAGGTCTTGTATATAACATAGCCTACATGATTGATCCTATTGCCAAAGCATACGGGATTATACTCATGCGAGTCCTCTCATCTTATGTCTTGGGACACATAAATTTCGAGAGTTTTATCCCATAAGTTATGGGAAGAAACCCTCTCTTGGACTGATCCATGCTAAACTTATTTAGCACTTTGTCTATATATATTGACTGTGAAAGACATAGCAACTCCTTTAGTCTATCTCTATAAATCTTTATTCCCAATATGTAAGTTGCTTCTTCAAGGTCTTTCATGTAAAAATTTTGAGACAACTAAAATTTGACTGATTGCAAACTCAAGACATCATTTCCTATAAGTAATATGTCATCCACATATAACACAAGGAATATGATAGCACTCTCACTAACATTCTTGTACAAACAAGGTTTATCAAGATTTTATGGGAAACCAAACTCTTTGATTGTCTTATCAAATTAGATGTTCCAACTCCTAGATCCTTGCTTCAATCCATAAATGGAAATTTAAAGCTTGCATACATTTCCGCCATTTCTGGATATGAAGCCCTCAGGTTATATCATATACACATCCTTTAGTAAGTTTCCATTTAGGAAAGCCGTCTTCATATCCATCTGCCATATTTTGTAATCATAATGAACAACAATGGCTAGGAGTATTTTAATGGATTTAAGCATAGCTATGGGGTTAAATGTCTCATCATAGTCGATTCCTTGTCTTTGACGATAACCTTTAGCGACTAGCCTTGCTTTATAGATAATCACATTACCTTCCATGTCGATTTTCTTCTTGAAAATCCACTTACACCCTATAGATTTTAACCCCTCGAGGGGTTCAACCAAAGTCCATACTTGGTTTTAATACATGGAATCCATTTCATACTTTATGGCCTAAAGCTATTTTTCAGATTCTGAACTCTTCAGAGCCTCTTTATAGGTTGTAGACACATCGTCCTCTATGAGCAATATGTCATTTTGTTCATTTATGAGAAATCTATATCTCTCTTGAACATTACGTATCCTACTTGACCTACGAACATGTTATGTTTTAGAAAGTTCAACTATTGTCTCATCACTGTGAGCAACAATTTCGGGTTCAAAAAATTGATTTGCGTCTGTTTGACCATCGTAAACTTCATCAAGTTCAGCTTTGCTCCCACTGTCTTCTCTTAGAATAAAATCTTTATCTAAAAAGATAGCATGCTTTGAGACAAACACCTTTTTGCTCTAAAGCATTATAGAACTGATATCCAATTGTTTCCTTAAGATATCCTATAAACAGACATTTATCAGACTTTGCTTCAAGCTTGTGTGATTGAATCCGCTTCACATAAGCTGGACAACCCCAAACTTTCATATGAGAAAGGGTAGGTATTTTGTTATTCCATATCTCATTTGAAGTAACTTCAACTGCCTTTGAAAGGACTTTGTTTGTCACATAAACAGTAATCTCGAGTGCATAGTCCCAAAAGGATATCATCAACCTTACCATATCTAACAAGGTTCGGTTTCTCCTTTCAGCCACACCATTATGTTGTGGTGTGTAAGATGGAGTCCACTGGGATACTATCCCGTTATTTCTGAGATATGTTAGAAATTCCTCGTTTAAGTATTCACCACCTTGATCTAATCGAAATGCCTTAATGCTTCTACCAAGTCGTTTCTCTACTTCATGTCTAAATTGTTTAAACATTTCAAATGGTTCATACTTATGTCTTATTAGATACACATACCTATATTGTGAATAATCATTGATAAAAGTAATGAAGTACACAAAACCATCTCTGGCATGAATGGACATCGGACAACATACATTAGAATGTATTAATTATAATAACCCATTCATTCGTTCACCCTTTCCTTTAAAAGGTAATTTAGTCATCTTTCCTAACAAGAAAGATTCATATGTGTCATATGATTCATAATCAAATGACCCTAAGCTACCATTCTTGTATAGCTTAATCATGCGTTTATCATTTATATGGCCAAGTCGACAATTCCATAAGTAAGATGATTTTAGGTTTTCTCGTTTTTGTCTTTTATTGTCATTGATAGTTAAGATTGGATTAGACATATCTAACATGTAAATTCCATTGCATAATATAGCAGTATCATAAAACATTTCATTCAACTTAGTTGAACAACCATTACTTGAAAAAGTTAAATGAAATCATGCTTTATTAAGACATAAAGTAGATACAATGTTTTTAGTCACAACGGGTAATTAATATCAATTTTCCAAAATTAACTCTAGCCTACTAGGAAGATACAAAAAATATGTCTCTACAACTAATGCAGCAACTCTTGCTCCATTTCCCACACGTAGGTTCATCTCTCCCTTCTTGAGTGGTCTACTATCCCTGAGACCCTGCATATCAATACATATATGTGAGCCACATCTCGTATCTAATACCCAAATATTATTGTCAAAAATATTATTTACCTCAATGACAAATAATATACTTGAAGTAGACAGTGGGGCATCTAATGCCTTCTTCTACTTCAGCGACTCCAGATAGGCTTTGTAGTTCCTCTTCCAATGTCCCTTCAATGTTATCTCCTTTACCTTCTTCTTGACTACACCTCCTACTAGCTTCTTGGACTTTTTCTTCTTTTTTTGGCTCTTCTTTCGAGAACTAGAAATAGATTTCACCAGCATCACAACCTTACTGTCCTTCTTAACAGTTTGCTCAGCTATTTTGAGCAGATTAATCAGCTTAGGAATCGTTATGGATATTTGGTTCATCTGATAGTTAAACACAAACTGTGAATAACTATCTGTCAAACCTTTCAGAATTAAGTCTATACTTAATTCATGATCCATTATGAAACCTAAACTGCCTAACCTCTCAATATATTCATTCATCTTCAATGCATACTACACTAGGGATGATCCCTCAGCCATCTTAGAAAGGAAAAGCAACCTCGAGGTCTCGAACCTTTCAGACCGAGCTTGCTCATCGAATAGTTCCCTCAGATGGTAGACTATGGTTTGAGCATCCATAGTCTCAAACTGCTTTTACAATTTTAGTGACATAGATGCCAGCATTATACAGCTAACCAACTTACTATCATCCAGTAGCTTCTTGTAAGCTCTCTGATCTTCATCAGATGCATTGGCAGTAGGGGAACTGAAAGTGATTCATCTAGGACATATCTTAGTTTTTCAAATTTGAGAAAAATTCTAAAATTCTATATCCAATCCAAGAATTTTGGTGCCATGAGTTTGTTGGAATCTAATGGGGAGCGTAGGTTCACACTAGAAGACATTGTGGTGATTCAATAACCTAAAAGAATGAGAGAAAGTGTTAGAATGTACACTTAATACATATCTATAAGGACTTTAATAATATATATTATAGGTCCCACTATTCTTATTCAAATCTATAGCCTTCACTATGAATTTGAGAAAACTTATAGTTTTCTTAATGGGTCGATATCTGATATCACCAAGAATGACCTTGGGTTTGCCCAACAAGACATCTTAGGTCAATCGGTAAGTATCATTCATACCAATTGCATACATTTATGTAACTATCAACTTACGCCATCAACTTTTGATTTAGCACACTCATTCGGTTATCAACTCTTGATTTATATACATCCCATGTATATGACCTAACTTTAACTCTATCCACATTGACCTTAAGTTTGCCCAACAAATCAACGTTTTCAGTTAGGACCAACCTATTAATCCAAAAATCTAATTTTCATAGTTTGAACATATTCGTGTAGAGCGGGCTTAGGTTTGCCCAACAACCCAACTCTAAAAGAACTTTGATTCTTTCCATATCAATGGAAGGCGTAAGTCCTAATATTTGGTTGAGGGATTTATTCTTTGGTCTCATCTATACTTTGAACCCATGTCTATAATAACCCTTAAAATGCATCTAATACATGTATCACATAAAGGAGGCTTAATTTAGGTTATATCTTAATTATGCATCCGAAGTTCGTGATTCGATTCAACTCTTGAACCTAATCGGGTACTAGTGTTCATCTTGACTAATTCAAATTATGAATGTGATTCGATTAGGAACCCTAAAATTAATTATTTTGATGTCTAGATTAAACACTTTAATCCTAGTTTATATGCCTTTATCTAGTCACACTAGAAATGCTATGCTCTACTTGGATTAATTATAAATTAATCCCTGGGGTTTCTAAAATTCCCATACACTAATTAGTCCTTTATAATATCCCTAGGTCATCTCAAATTTACCTAAACAATTTTGGCACATGCCAAAATTATCTTGATAGCCAAAATCGTCAAGACAAATAAGTTAACTTACTAGATACTAAAGAGACCGATTCGATGTTCAGAAAATTTTTGGAACCCTAATTTCAAGCACATGCATTAAGAATGTTATTTCCATCAAAATAATACGTATCTTATCACACAAGAACCTTATTTACGTCTCATAACTGAAATACATACATTATAAGTCATTAAATAAGTCAACTCCATCAACTTTCAAAAAATTGACCAATGATGACTTTGACTTTATTTATTAATTGAATAAAATTCAATTAATTCTGGAAAAATTCCAGAGTCTTATACACATTCTAAATATGTCTAATAAAAAATTCCAGAACCTAATGCGTAGGAATTATTTATTAATAAATAGGAAGAAGCTAACACATCATATGTGTGTGACACTTGTCACATTACTTCTAACACTATTCAACCATTACATCATGCATGCATAAGATAATCGCTTTAAACATAAGTGTCATGCATCTCATACATGTGGCAACTTCTCATCTTGCAAGTGCATGCATAAAATTTATAAAAACAATTTTTATAAAAATTAATATGGAATTTTCATGTATGCATGTTCATCACAATTCAGAATTTCCAAAACTTCATACATGCATCAAGTTGAAACTAAATTCGTAATAAAATAGCAAATGACATTCAATTGCAATTTTCTTTTACAAAAACAAAATATAACATCTTATAAAAATTTGATTGAACGAAAAATAAAAAAAAATTCTAGAATTAATACAGATTTTTCAAAATCAGCATATGTAATTAGTTTTCCAGAAAATCCCATAAATCAACATATGAACAGTCTGGATATAAATTCGAAATAAAATAGTAAATGACATTCAATTGCAATATCCTTTTACATAAACATAATGTAACATCTTATAAACATTTCTATGAAAGAAAAACAGAAAAAAAAATTCTACAATTTACACGAAGTTTTCCAAAACAACATACAAGTCAGTCATAACCTATCAAACACTTTGCAAATGTTCAATACATCATCTATTACATGCATAAACATGCTTTGATACCACTGTTGAGTTTTCCATGGTTGCATGAATCAAATGCATGTGGATGTAGTAGAAGTGTAAGAATCAAGATTTTGACACCATGAAAACCTGTAAACTATAGAATCTCACATTCATGCAAAGGTATGTATGCAAGAACATGAAGTGTAAACTTTTTACCATATGTATCTCCTTCTTCCTTGTTTCTTCTCCTTATTTAGGTTGTTGCAAACACAAAACCCTTCTTTGATCTCCAAGAACACATAAAGATGAAAGAAGAAACAATGTATAAGGGTTTTAGAACACCAAACATGATGAATTTAAGTAGATGTTCAATATGGGAGATAGATCAAAGTTATCTTACATCCATGAAACATTTATACAACAATTGCATAAATTTGCATGAAGATAACTCAAGAACACTTCTCACTCTCTCTAAAACTCTTCTAGAATGCTTTCTCTATCAATTGAGTGTGTAAGAAGTGAAGGAAGCTCATGCATATAAGTGAAGAACTCACTTATATATCATTTTGTGCTATGCATTGCCTCAGGCCACGATTGTGTCCCTACGAGGCACGATCATGGCCTGCTTAAAATAAGTCATACATACTTGTTTTTCATCCGATCTTTTATGTTTGTGACCGTTAGGTTCCCAATTATTTTAGGCATTTGAATTAACTCTTATTTCGAGGACATCATGAAGGGTTTCATGATGCCTATTTACCAGAATATAAGTGGATTAACACAAACTCTTTGATAGTTAATTATCCAACTTGTGAACCTTTCCATAGTGTGCAATTTGTCCTTTTACCATACTATACCTAACTTAGTTCGAAGTATGGGCTATGTGTCAACTCCCATTAGACTGACTACGTCACATTTATTCCAAGTGATGTTACTTCTTGTCCTAGGTTCTCATTACTCTTATGTGTCATTAAAGACTCTCTCTATGACACATAATCACTCTAGCCAGAGACTCCCAAGTAATGACCCTAATAACATTAAGTCAAGAGGACTTTACAATGATTAATTTTGATGACAGTCAAATAACAATAATGTTATAAACAAAAGAATGTATTTGACAAGTGTGTTAAGTGCGCAGACGCAAAGACTATACAAACGCAGACGCAGAAGCAAAGACTATACAGACGCAGCGCAGATATAAAGACTATACAGACGCAGACGCAGACGCAGACACAAAGACTATACAGACACAGACGCAAAGACTTTACAAACGCAGACGCAGATGCAAAGACTATACAGACGTAGACGCAAAGACTATATAGACGCAGACGCAGACACAAAGACTATACAGACGTAGACACAGACGCAAAGACTATACAGACGCAGACGTAAAGACTATACAGATGCGGATGCAAACGTAAAAACTATACAAACGCAGACGCAGATGCAGATGCAGACGCAGACACATATGCAGATGCAGACGCAGACGCATATGTAGACGCAAATGCAAAGGAAAAATAAAAGAAAAGAAGACATAGACAATACCACGAAGATACACTAGCATGTCAGACAGTTATTTAGTCAGAGTTAGTTACAGAACTCAACT
>JANQBM010694080.1:0-15172 GCA_025594535.1 Erythroxylum domingense | reverse complement strand
TTGATATGATGCCATGTGGAGTAATTATAGTAATCGCACGTAGCGCTCCCTTATCATAGGATATGTGCCGGAATGACCTACGGGCGTTCCGGTGTGTACCCTACGGTGAGGGGGTGTTACAGTCCCTGTGCCCCTCGAAGAAATTCAAACCTGGGCTTATTCCTCATCTCATTATTTTGGTCATCAATTTCTTCTTCTAAAGTAACTAACTTATCCTCTGTCTAAACAATTTCTTCACAAGTAATAACTAACTGTGAATCTAGACAATTTCTTATTTTTCCTCCATAAAGTCTTTGTGGTTGTAATTGACTCTTTCTAATCCAAGTGTGCTTTGGTACCGTGAGCTGCTACTGAAAATTTAGTGGAGAGTGTCTAGATTTTTTATTCCGACCCTTTTGAAACATCATTTGTAACATCTTATAGCTTTTCGGCCTTATGTGCCCGATAACTCCACAAAAATGAAATGTAGGTACAAACCTTCGATTCTTCCTCGAAGTGTCTTCTTGGACAGATCTAGATATGTCATTTTTCTCATCATTCACCTTGGAACAGTCACCTTTGTAACCAATGCCTTGAAGATCCCCTTTAACCTTACTGATTTTCATTTACTTTTCTAAGTTTTCTATACCTCTATTCAACATCCTCAATCCCTTTTCAGTACTTACTAGTTTCATTCTAGCTTCACCAAGCTCATCTAAAGTTAACATCAATTTCTTCTCCAAGTCTTGAATAGTATTCTTCGTAGAGAAGTTTTCTTCCTTCAACCTTTCATTCTTCCTACATGTTTTTACCCATTTTTCATACATTAATTCGTAAGTCTCATAAATGTTCTCCTTTTTATCACCTGAACCACTTTCATCATTGTCATAATTTGAGATTGAGCCTTGAGCTGATTTGTCTGCGTTTATCTTAAAATTTTCCGATTTGGTCCCCTTTTCGTCTTAAGTTATTTCCTTCTCAATTGCTGTCAAGCAAGTAACTGGGCTTTTGCTATACAATGTAACTAACGCAACATTATTCACAACTTCTTCTTCACTTCCATATTCACTTCTAGATTCGTTCTCACTCTAAGTGCTCGTATAAGATTTCCCTTTTCTCTTCTTCAAGATGTTAGCACACTTTGCTTGAACATGTCTGAAGCCTTGATACTCATGGCATTGAATTCTCTTCACCTTTTTTTCTCCCTTTTGAGTTTTGGCTTATTGTTCAATCAACCCTTGTCGTTTTACCTAAACTCAGGTTTATCCTTTTTCACTCTCTTCAGCCACTCACTGAACTCTCGTGTTAATAGCTCCATATCCTCATTCTTGTCGAATTCACCTTCTACATCATTCATACCTTTTCCAATTTCAACCTATAGTGCCAATCCTTTGCTCCTTTCTTATTTACCCCTTAACAAATTCATCTCAAAATTAGTTAGAATTTCAATTGCCTTATCTAACGACAAATCATTGATGTCATGAGCTTCCTTGATTGCTACAATTTTTGGAATGAACCTCGAAGGTAGTGATCTCAGCGTCTTTTTGACCAGTTTCAAATTAGAGTTTTTATTCCCAATTTGATGAGCTTGGTTTTCTATATCATGCAATCTTTCATTAAAGTCCCCGATAGTCTCATTTTCATCCATCTTCAGTTCTTCAAATCTCACTGCTAACATTTGAAGTTTTGACGCTATCACAAAATTTGACCCTTCATGAATAGTCTGCAAAGTATCCCATGCTTCTTTAGTGGATTCAAAGGTTGATATCATTGAGAAGTGTCCTTCATTAGCATCACTAAAAATTGCGTGCATTGCTTGTGAGTTTCCAAGTGCCCTCTCTTCTTCAGTTCTTATCCATTCAAATGGATCTTTTAGAATTGTCTCTCCCTTATCGTCAGTAATCATCAGATACGTCCAGCCATATAACACTAAATTTCATGCTCTTGTTCCTTATTTCTGAATAAAGACCCTCATTCGTGATTTTCATATAGGAAAATTGGAACCGTCCAATATTGGTGGCCTGATAGTTGATGCTCCTTCTTTTATGGCCATAATTGCGAAACCTGGATCTACACCAACTTGATGTACCAAGTTCTGATTCGGTGACCCGCTCTAATACCAATTGAAAAGCTATAAAGGGTAGTAGTTTATTCAACTTTTCGATTCGTTTATAGCAAACAAAAAAATCAGAAAAATTTAAAGTACCAAAAATAAATCAACATTGAGATTTGTTAACCCAGTGACACACCTTACCTGCATCTGTGGGGCCCTCACCTAACTTAATACTTTCACTAATGACAATAGTTTTATACAAGGCTTTACTAAGCCGACACCACTCAACCCTTGACACTACCCCTCGTCTTCACGACCCGTGAAAGTATTTCACGCCTAATAGTACGACCACCTCGTACTAACCAAGACAGAGGATTTGGATTTTCTCAAACAATGTTTATTGAAAAACAATAAATAAAAGACTCAAGTATCTAAACAATTAATATCAAAATCTGAATACAGTTGAGATTGAAACAGAACAACTCTCTTATGAGATTAGCTCCTCCAAAAGAGATATGAAAGTTGTTTACATATAATCAATCCAATCGTGAGCCACTCCACAAAGATGACAGTCCATACGATCAATACATAATAGTGAATCTCCCAATAATGTTCACTCTAAAAAAAAACGCAGTTGTGTCTCACTAAAATAAGAAACCCCAAAGTCACTTCTGCTATATGTCACAGAAGCGCAATTGACGCACCAACAACAAAAACACTAAAGATAGCTGTGTCTCACCAATGCCAGCTGTCACAAATTCAATTTAGCTATCTTGCGAAAAAAACGCCATTAATGCACCAACAACAAAAGCACTGAAGATAATTGTCAATTAACACAACAAAGACACCCATGGCAAAGACCCAAAATCCATACATAAAACCCTTTGCCATACTTATAAAATTCCACCAGTACACCTCAACCCTCACATACGTAATGCACCATACTTCTTGTCAAGATACACATTAATTAAAGATAAGACTTTATCATAACTAGAAGATTATCCCCAATAGCTTTTTGAATCCAAGTCATTATCTAATTAATTCCAATTATCTTATAGGTCCAATTAACAAAGAATGCCAAAACAAAATAAAAAATACCATATATCCTAACACCACTAATACCAATTAGCACTATAGATAGATTCCCAACCCTTAAAGGGAGTTTTGTCTTTTGAGTTTAAGTTAGATGCTATCCTGTTTAGGCCTGCTAAGATTGAGAATTTTCACGGACTTGGTACACTGGCTGACTTTCGTAGAAAGCGCTCTCGGGTGATATTATTTATATAACTATTCCATAAGATGAAAGCTTTTGGGTCGGGTCACTCGAACTGAATCCAATTAGTCTAAAGACTTTCTTAGTTATTATGATGGTAATATCAATTGCACTTTCATCATAGAGAGAGTGAAAATTAGCTTCGTTTTTGGTCTCCTATTTATAGAAATATGCTTTCATGTCTGTTGTCAAGCCAATATTCAGGTTTTAGGTTGTGGCTAGGCACCTTTTTAACTCTTATATAGTTACAATCCCTGCATCCCTCTTCAACCTTGAATAACGTGGCTCCTTTGTTCATGGAGTGAAAAGAAGATAGTCAGGATAAACTCTGACTTGTACAACCCACTGGTCTAAGGCATGAAGCACACTATTTTACACCTAGCAGAAAGAAGTTAGCTGGCTAGTGCACTTAGATCACTCAAGGTAGCCCCTTATTGAACACATCTCTCATATAAACTTATTTTTCACTATAGGTGTAGTAAAATAAGTAGTTGGACTAACTTTTGATTTTCGTAACCAAAATTTTCTTTATAACTCCTTATCTATTTTTTTCTTATTTAATCCAAAATGAAGTGGGGGAGAAAGGTTTACTTTTAATTTTAGTTAAAGGTGAAAAATCGACATTGTAATCAAATAGAGAGCCTTTGTCTGTTTAAGTTGTTCTGACCCAGAAAGTGTACTATCAATTTGAGTAGCGAAAGGGCCGCTTTCTTTACTTATTTAATCTATTATTTTTATCTATTTTATATTTGATAATAGATATAAAAATATATCTATTACTAAACAATAAGATAAGCATTTTTTCTCTAATTATTCATTCCTTGTCTTATTGAACCAGATATTGTATGATAAAGCCACAAGGTGCACAGATTTAAGCAAAGCTTGGGAGAAGGAGATAGAGCAATGGCCTCCCCTTTCTTTCTCTTTTTGTTCGCTCTTTTCTAAGTGAGGGAATTGAACGTAGAGATCATTAGGGGATTATAGTCTAATTGGTTAAAACGTACCACTCATAATGGTGATATTGTAGGTTCAAGTCTTACTAAACCTGTTACCCCATCTTTTCACATGGGACAAGGTAGTCAAATTCCCTACCACTCTGAAGATATCAATGACATGATGGTACCAAATATTGAATAGCCTAAAGCAAGGTATCTCAAAAATAAAATATTTTGTTTTAGTCAAAGAAATGTGCTGTTTAGATCTTTCCTAATTATTGGTTTGATAAAATGAAACCAATAGCAATAGGAGAAGGGACAAATGGCATAGAAGGAAGAGAAGTCTTAGTTGAATAACATTCAGATTTGGTAATTATTCCATTAGGAGCTTTTGGTCTTATATAAGTAACCAATAGTGTATAGAAGACTTTTTTAGTTACCAGTGCTACTAGTTGAGAAGAAGCTACACATTTTTCTTACTTAAGAAATTTTGAGAGATGATATTTTTGTAAAATACCATATATTCCTATTTAGGAACTTCACTAAAAGTAGGGGAAAGAAGTGACATCATATATGAAGAATAAGACTCGAATGCAAGCTCCTATGGAATGGTTTTTAAGTTTAGTGGAATTGAATCAAGAGTACAACTTACATTTGAATCAGGAACCACTGTTAGAAAGAGAACTTAATCTGATCCTTCTTGACTTTGGTTGCCTAGGAACCTTGGGATAAATACTCATTCTTAGAATGATAGAAGCTGTGAAAGTATCTGTTGTGATTGAATCAGTAACCACTCTTATGCTTGTAAACAATTTTGTAACAGTTCAATCATCCTTTACTCTCTTAATTAGTGCTACTATATTCACTGAGGGGGGGCTCTTTGTCATGCTAACCAGAAATGTTTTAAGAGCTAAAAATATTATAAGGTAAGATAAATCTTCTCATGGTAGATGTAATCATTTTTTACTTCCGCTATTAATGGCATATTAGTAACCTTAGCCATTAAATCCGCTCCAAAAGCTTAGGATTTATTCCTTTCTTGTTGATAGTGAATGAAAAAGAGGAATCTAAAAATAAAAGAAGCATCTCATGCCATGATTCTTTTGAAAGAAGAGGCAGCTGTTTGATCTTCTATGAAAGAATTTGACTCGAGAAAGGACTTGAAATGACATCTTATATTCATTTTTAGATGAAAGGCATATTAGGAAATCCATTTCAAAGCGGGAAAGGAATGTAGCTCTCTTGCTTCAATCAAGTTTGGATTCAATTGAACTTGAAACTATGAAAAATGGAGAATTGACACAAGGGTGATGAGTTTGTACGCCTATCCTCGTGAAAATGGAATTAGCCAGGTTAGGAAAGCATATAACATTGTTTTTCCTTTCCTTTATTTTATTTAATGTATGCCTCCAAGCCCAATCTTTTGTCTTATCCCCCAAGCTCTTCCTATGGCATTCAATGTATAATTTATTGACAAGAAATGCTATGCCTAAGTACCACTCAATGTGATGGAAAGCAATGATATAAGTTAAACAAGGTAAGTTAGCGTATATAGTTGAAGTCTATTAGTTTTCTCTTAAAAAGAGTTGCAATGATCAATTAATCTAATTTTTCTTTAATTGAAATATTTTATTTTAGTGAAGAATTGATAAAATTTTAGGACATTTTTTTTATTTATCATGTTGGTAAGTGTTTCGTAAATTGGAATAGAGAAAAGAGGGGAAGGGTCTTTCCAAATCACAAATCAGTTTTTGATTAGCACAATTCCTTTACAATTAGCAAATAAAAAAGCGTTTTTGAAAAGTCGTTTTTTTTCTAAATTTTAGTTAACATAACTACTAAATTATAAACTTTTTGGGCGGGGGAATTATGCCTATTTTATTTTATTAGATTATTCAATCATTTTCACTATAATAATGAAGTATGGATTTCTCTTACTCTATGTGGGTGCGAGTGACTAGATTCCATCCATATAAAGACTCCCCTTTTTACTAGATTTATGGAATACAAAACATAAGAGCTACGAGGCAAGGCGTAGTGGATGAAATGACTCATTTGACTGGCTAGAAGAGGGATCTTTTATGCTACCATTATATTTTATTCTTATTGTCCTAGCCTTCCCATTGGTTGGAGTCATAAGGGCATTATCTAATCTAGTTGCTTTTGAGAGGTTGTAAAAGTGATGCTAAGATAAAAGCCTCAAGATTTTAAGTTGAAGTAGCTTTCTGTCTTCCTTCTCGTAGAAATATCTCTTCCTTCTAACAGTCTACAAGTGAGTGAAATAGGGTAGTTTCCTAGTCATAATTAGTGGAAGCCTATGGAGAAGTAAGATTTAAGGTAAGGAAAGTGGACATATGTAGGGCTCGACTATAAGGTTTACAAGATTACTGAAAAGAAGATAGGAAATATAAATAGAGTATATAGTAGTCCTTTATAGAATCAGGTAAGCAAACATGAAAAAACGATCTTTGACAAATTGATTTCATGAAGTTTTTTCAAGAAAAAACGAAACTTTTTAGGGATCTTTTTATGATCATAAGGCCTTTTAGAGGACAAGAGAGTTTAATATCCCTATTAGAGGACAAGAGAGTTTAATTTCCCTAAGGAAAAGAATTAATGCCACTTGTCTTTAACAACTAACTATTATGTCTTTACAGATGTACCCCTTTCTTTCTTTCCTAGCCAGTCTTCTCATGGTAAGAAGCCTTTTTTCAAAGCTTGAAGGTGGATAAAGAGAGGTCTCCATTAGCTTCTATAAAAAATTTCACTTTTAATTGTATAGTTTAGTTACTATTTAAAGCTAGATACAAATTTTGCAAAATTTTTTATTCCTCAATCCTTAATAAGTGAAGTCAAAGGAAACTCGACATACTATTCACCATACATCCCAGTGGAAGCCACACGTGGGGAGCAAATAGCTTGTTTCTTGTCGTGGTGTGAACCATTTTATAAGGTTTTAGAATAAACATTCAAAGAGCTTGGGAATGGTGTTTAAGTTGATGAGCCGAAATGGAAATAAAAATGGTACCATAAAATACTTTGTATATCAATTGGAAAGAAGTGACTGTAAATGCTATCAGTGGTTCTTCATTCTTTTCTCATCCATCTATAAAAGTTGTTTGATTCGCCTCTATCTCTAATAGGACTGGACTTAGTTCGGGCAGATCAGAGTCTCATTGAAATGAGTTTTGGCCCACCCACCTTTAAGAGTATAGAGAAGTTCCTAACTATAGTCACTCTTATATCCCTTTTTTGATTTGAAAAACCTCGTCTTGAGATCATATGCCCTTGATTAACTAGTAGCAATTATCGCCTTCCTACCATCTTTTTGATAATTTAACATCCATTTCATAGAGAATTGCCTATTCCTACCTCGATCAAAAAAGAGATCCAAGGCATCTTAGAAGAAAGTAAATTAGGAATAGATTTGATGACCTATCCCTAGCTCTAAATAATCTCTATACTTTTCTATCACAGGAATACTCTCATTCCTTTCCACCTGCTTTTATAATTGGCTTTTTCTTAAAGACATCTCATGAATAAAATTTCATGATCCATTCCAAAATTGGATAAAGAATAGTTGGGATATTCCATTCCACTGAGAGGGTGACATTGGAAGTAGGATCGTTGAAGAAACAACAACATTGCATTTATTTGGGATATTCCATTCCACTGGGAGGGTGACATTAAAAGTAGGATCGTCGAAGGAACAACATCATTGCATTGAGAATTGACTCGTCAGATTAACCACTTAGACGAAGAGTTCCTTATATTCTATTTAATTGGCAACTAAAATGTATCTTAACAGATTTTGTGGTACCTCCAAACCGAAGGTTTTTATTCCAAAATGAATTAAAAAGAAGATTAATGAAGGTCGAGATGTAGCCAGTGTAGAGCAAGCAAGAATTGGAAACATGTCTTCCAGCAGATCAATCTATGTTCAACTCCTGCTACTGGGTAAACTCTAAACCAACACTCAAGAAGAAAAGCAAAACTGCTTCCTTCCTTTCATTGATTGATTAATACCCACCCCCCCCCCCCCGAACACTTAGAGGAAACTTTTACAGTTGGATCAGTTGCTGAAGAATTCTTCCTATTATAGATCACTGTCATCACATGAATTTTAACCAATATTAAGTCGTTTTCCCATTATAAAAAGCGTTTATAACCCGTTAGTAGATCGTGTATAATAAAATGATTTTGTTAAAGCATTATAATTGGATTTGATTTAATTAACAGAGCCAGTTTAAGAAAGAATCTATTTAGAATACAAATAAGGTTAAAAAAAGGCAGGGCAAATAATGTAACAATGTTTGAAAATGATGGCCCCTGTTTATAGTAAAAAGGAAGTGCGAATTTTTGCAGTTTCATTTTTTACACTAATTAATTTACTTAGTGCTCCTACTAAGGAGGAAAAAAAGTCAATGAAGTCAAGAAGTGGAGTAAAGAAATACTCTTTAAAGAAAAGGGAAGAAAGTTGTTTATTCTACAACTTATGAATGGCACTCGCACCGTGCAATTTACTTTATGTAGCAAGAGATAGTTGCAGTTATTAAACAACATAAAGAACTTGAAGAGGGGCTTTTGGAGGTAAGCAATGGGAAGAAGAAGAATATGTGCAACCACTTTCAGGCGGGTGCATTAGATTAACCTTGGATCCTAACCCTTGGAATGGTAAAAAGAAAAAAACCTGGTGAGCGTTCACGAAGCTTCTTATCGATGTTTTGTTCCTTATAACATTGTGGAAAGCTTTCCTTTCTTTGTTCTTGGGGGAAGTCTCCCTTATAAGCAGATCTTTCCTTCCTTAGTAAGAGATAGAGAATCCAAACCTTCTCCTTTCACTCTGAAACCTTCTTATTATTTAGGAGTTTAAAAACTTGGTAGAAGTAGTAAGGAATTTTCTAGGTATGAACTCATATTACATAATTAATACGATCATTCACTTTCCGGGTTTAAGAAGTTTTCAGCAAAGGCGACACACCTTATAAAAGAAGAAAACACAATTGACCTTAAGTGAACTAATGGGAGCCTTACAAGGGCTAATGCTTGCTAATTGAGGCCTAGCAAGTGAACAAGTGTTACCTTATAAATGTTTTGGATCTATTAGTAGTAGTCGCATCTTCTTTTTATTCTTAGCTTCGTTTCTTTAGTATATGAGAGATACTGGTTCTAATTCAGCATCTACTTTCGTCCTAACCCCCCTCCCAAGCTAACTTAAATACCATAAGCCTAATCAGCCTTTCGGTCATCCCTTCTGACCTTTCATCCATTCATTCTTAAACTTAAACCCACTCTTTAAGGAAGTGTCTCGTAGTACGCCTATCTCATATCAAGTAAAGACAGACTCTTTTCTTTATTACGTCGATGTAGTTGGAGAAGTTTTAGTTGCTTTGATCTTTGAGCCTCTTTCTCCTATCTATTTTTGTTACATTTTGTGCCAGTAAGCTAGCATTAATTCATAATAGAGGAGTAAGCAAAATCTTTGTCCAGAGAAAAAGAAAGAGACTTAGGCCTTCGTTCCATACAGTATAAGATTAAAAAGAGTTATATGTATTTTTAATAGGTTATAAAACTAGCTTAAGAAGGATAGTTCACTCTATAAAGCATCGATTCTGGGATGTTCACGATTGTAGTGTATTTTCTCAAGCTAGTAGGGGATCCAGTTCTTATCCTTCTTTTTCCCTTAAAGTTCCAATTCTTAGGTAAGAATAAGTGGTACCTATCCATGTAGTGACATATGCCTTTACAGATCATGGGGTTATAGTTAACTATTTTCGGAACTTGTTAGTGTGGCTTCAAATAGTCTACTAATAGAGTAGCTATAGCCGTACCAAGGCAAGGGAAAGTTAGGAAGAGTCAACCCTAGAACAGGAGGAAAGAGATGGGCATCGAATGCTCCTATTGAATGGGGTGCTATTGATTCTCGTCAGGTTCCTTTTCTTCGAATTAGAGGGGCAACAATAGTAGAAGGAATTGTATTGCAAAAGGACATCTTATATGCTCTGGGACTGATGACGTTCCTTTGTACAAGGGATGAGATTGGATTGAGCCTTCCTTGATGGAAGCCCTCTTTGTCGCAATAAGGGCTGCTATTGCTAGGAACTGAGTTGCTTGTTCACAAATATCCGTGATTCATGATTAGGTCTTTTCTCTCCAATATATGAATTAGATAAGTTCGAGAGGAATTAAGCACGACAAAGGACAGCTCAATAGAGGATAGACTTTTGACCTTTTAGTTTAGGACTTAAATCCTCAAAGGAAAGCAGGAAATGTCGTAAATTTACATTAAAATTGGTTGGGATGCTAGGAAATATTGTTTAGCTATTTTTGTGTCATTTTATTTGTTTGTTTAATTATCAAATTTTTTTATATGTTTATAGAGAGTATAATTGAAACATTCATTTCTTATAAGATAAGATTGTTAGGATTGATAAATTAATGCGTTAATTTATGTAATGAATACTTCTAAAAAGTAATGGCTATGCCATTCATTAGCTTTATCCTATAATAAAGCATTAAAACCTAAGCAAACAAAGATTTATTGACGGCTATCTAGAAGTAAGACATGGTCTACTATACACGTGAATGGAACTTGGAAAGTGTCAATCCGAGTCTTGGATTTAGTCAATACATATTTCCTAAGACACTGTGATCTGGGTCGAGTTTATTTGAACATGTTCTCTTCCACTTTGAATTGTCAACATATTACTATTACTCAAGCTTCCTATATATACGTGGAACGGCTCATTTTTGGTCCTAAACACAGCTTATCCAGAACGACCACGATCACGCTTAGAAAAAGAACTGATCATATATTTGCTAAGTAATTCCCACCAAGCTCCCGCAATTCTTCAACGCTCAGAAATCATGCAAGGACACATTTTGAATGGGTGCTCTGATACAGCAACTACTAGCTTTCCTCAGCCCGTGAGACCTGTTAACAGCTATAATATGGAACCTGTGGTGTCTCCTCCAATTGCATATCCTTATCACCTTGAAGAAAGATTTTCGCAGGCAACTGCTACGGACACAGAAGAGACAATTGAGGAACTTCTGAGAGCAATCTTGGAATTGTATGAGAAACTTCCAAAAAACGTGAGAAGCCAAGTAAACTTGGAGAAGTTTCGCGTTCCAATCGACAAATTCAAGGATTTAAAGTTGGCAGATTCGACGAGTTCGACGTCCCGTGGTGTTGAAGGACCTTTGGGGGATATGTCGCATAAACTTGAGCGTTTCAAAATAAGAACCATACAATTGGGAGGTGTTCCGAAGGAGGAAGATGATAATCCATCTTGAAAAAGTTGATCAATCGATGACTCACCTTTCCCCTTTTGGTTATGTGTATTGTCAATTCCTTTCGATAATTCCATGGTGGAACTGAAAGGAGATGATCTCCTTATTGTAAAGAATTAAAATACCTACTTCTGTAAACTATACTAATTTGTGGACTTCTTTTAAAAGAATTAAGTTTGGATTTCTAAAGAAAATTAACACAATTATCTTCTTTTTTTTAATCGGAAAATATAAATTCTTCACCGTTGTAAAATCGTCCGCTGATTTGACAACGGTGTTAATTGTGTTAAACGGAAAATTAACACAGTTATCTTATTTTTTTAATCGGAAAATATAACTTCTGTAAAAAAATGCAAGTAGCATTCTATTTGCAAGAAAACGATTGAATCTTGTAAGTTCAAATTACTTTCGAATTCTCAATTTCATTTTCCAGATGACATTGAAATGCGATGAAATGATAATGGGGATGACAATGAGCCGTCCCATAAGCCTACCCCGCTATTTTTTGAAATAATTTTTTAAAAATTAAAATTATAAAATAACGTCTTTTTTTAGTCAAGTATCAGCTTGGGTTGTCCAGACTTAGGCTTACCTGAGAGCTTACTCTTTTAAGTGACCCATTGAAAACACTTGAATATGAGCCCATGGGTCAGCTCATTGTCATCCTTAAATGATATGTACCTGGTATAGAATTTATAAAGGAAAAGAAAAACTTACCTTAATACACATCATAAATACAAATTTTAATTACAAAAACTTTTTTTTTATACTTTTTATGATTGACAAAAATATTTTATTTATGACAATATTAGGACCATTTATGGCAACATATATGAGCTACAATTATTTGGATTTCTGTAACAGATTCAAAGATAATATAGTTTAATCAAAACTTAGCAACAAACAATATTTGTTGATCTATTGGGTTATACGAATGAACATAAGCTTAAGGCTAAAAGTGCATTTTAAATTTCAATGTTTACAATAGAATAAATAATAGACCTTGACATTTTTAAGCGTTTAAATTGAACTCTAACATCTTTAAATTATTAAAAATAAATCCTAAGTAGATAGAAAATTTAATAGAGTTAGCTCTCCACTATCTAAAATTTAACAGGAAGACTTAGTGGCAAATGGGATCACTTTTGACCCACTAGAATTTTAGAACGAAAAGATCTTATTGGATATTTGTTTGTAGAGGACTATGTCGTCAAAATAAGCAAACTAGGTCCCAGAGATCAACGAAAAGGCATTTTCAATGTGTCTTTTAGCAAAAATTGCCTTTTCTTTTATTGACTAAGTTAGACACCGTTTCTGGAGTCTAACCCTTTCATGCATTCTCTGATACCAACTCTGTCAGACCCCGAGTTCGGAGTCCAACTCGCATGCAGGATACCTTAATACGTAAGTTATCTCTCAAAGAGAACACCTTGACAACTATCGAATTATCTTCTTAAACCCCCCTTTTTTAGTCTCAGTTCAGCTCTTAGAATAGTCGACTAGTCCATTCCTACCTTTCAACCTGAATCCTTCAATGATCAGCGTGGGTGAGTTCTCACTTTACACATATACTTGCTTCGGGGCTATTAGTATAACTTCTCCGATAAGTATCCAAACTAGGGTTTCTTTGGATATATAGAAAGAGGACTTCAAGAACTACAATTTTCATGAAGACCTCGATGACCAACTTTATCTTCTGAAGGGTCGAAAAAGGGACAGAAGATACGCGGTGAACAGTGACCAAGACGATAGAACAGTGTCATAGACGAAGTCTGGGAAACACAAACGATATCTTACAAACGTCATAACTTTCTTTAGGGGTTCTTTATACGGTTTGAAAGAGAATTTCACGACCTACAACATCCATGAAGACCTCAAAGGTCAATTCTATCTTCTAAGGGGTCAACAATGGGACAGAAGATACACGGTGAACAGTAATACAGAAGATACACTTCAACTCAAGTAACTTCTTAACTCCTTCTTATAATCCTTGGCCCATAATCTATCCTTTGTGGTTGAATTTTATCTTCTGGGTTGACCCTCTATCGATTGTGAATTATAGTCTGAAATCTGTGAACAGTAACACAGACTTCGTCTGAGAACAGTGACACAGATGATGTCTCGTGTAACACAGACGATAGTCTATGAACAGTAACACAGGTGATAGCCTGTGAACAGTAACACAGACGATAGCTTGTGAACAGTAACACAGATAATATGCTTCCACTTATATTACTTCTATGTGATGACGTGTCCTCTGTGTTCTGACGTCATCACAGACGATGCTTCTTTACTCTACCCATCCTTTCCTCTATGTTGTATCGTCTTTGTGATGATGTGTCCTCTGTGTTCTGACATCATCACTGCTGGAACCCCTCCCCGGGTGGGTCACGGGCCCGACGTCCTACGTGACATCTGGGCGCATGTCCTACGAGGGAGGAATTCTCCACCAGGTCAAACTTAAAACAAACAAACTCATTTAAACTACCTCCGAACAAAATCAGAGGTAGATCATTAGGAAATTCAATAAGTGTTGAACCCGGAAAAAATACGTGGTGGGATCGTAGAATAAGCATAGACATTAAAAACAAAATTTTCCAAAACAAAAACTTAAGAAAAACAATTAATACAAAATTTAATAGAAAACATTGAATTTATAAAAATAGTTAATCATGATTTTCAAACAATTTAAATTCGTAGTAAGGGTAAAAATAATTTCCCCTATTTATAAAAATATTTCCACGTCCAAATATAAATCAAGAATATTTAATTTGGTAGAAAAATCAAATGGTAGCCTTTTGAAAAATCAGAACAGAAAGTGAAATCGGATTTGGGAGAGTTGCGATTGTTCCATGGAACGATCGCAACTCCCAGCCAGAAGTCGCATGTTGTGAGCGTACCTTGGTATGCGAGCAATTAGCAGACAGGAGCTGCAGGTCGCGATTGCGAGACCTTGCGATTGAGAGGCGCGCGATGATTGCTCGGGCTCGCACTCCCGAGGCGCGCGATGGATGCGCGCGTTTGCGCCGCGAGGGACCCCGAGTCCAGGCCTGTCTCGCTCTCGCGACCATCTCACACTTGCGAGGCGCGTGCTGGATGTGCGCCCTCGCGACCGCTAGGCCCTTGCACTGCGAGGACCCCGGACTGCTCGCTCTCGCGACTGTCTCGCACTCTGGAGGGGCCGCGAGGCCAGTCCCTCAGACAACAGAAATCTTCAAAAATTCCTATCTTCTTCCTCAGAACTCCAGAAATTGCAAATTTGGTATCAATATAAAGCTTCAAGAAAACTCTACAACATTTCTGAAGGATTGAAAAACCAATTTGGTCTCTAAGAGCATTAAAATTCACTGCAAAGAATCTGCCTAAACAAAGAAAATGGAGAACCTCTTAACAGCAATAGAAATTCTAAACATTATAACTTTCCACTCTAAGGTCTAAAAATCTGATACTTCATATCATCAAAAAGATAATAAGACAATGCACATCTTCCATGAAGAATTGAAGAACAATTTCAAACTCTATGAGGGTCAAAAAGTCATTCAAATTTTCTGCCCAGAAAATAAAAATTTTGGCAGCATCTGTACCAAAATTCAACAATCCATATCTTTCAACTCCCACATCCAAAAACAGCACATGATA
>JANQBM010693971.1:0-15172 GCA_025594535.1 Erythroxylum domingense | reverse complement strand
CCTTCAACCAAACGATGGAAGCGTGTTACGTTCCATCCCCTTCCATCCTCAACCCCTCAACCAAACATAGCCTTAGATTATAAAGGAGCATAGAATGCTATTTCTGCACATGTACAAATTTGCATTTAAATTGTAGGAGGAAATATATTAGACACATAATATCACAATTTTCCACTTTCATTTCCATATTGGAATGAGTAGATGCATTGATTACCTAGGATATACGCTGAGTTGCTATCTTATAAGCAGTAGATATGCAAAAATTATCTTAACAAGAGACTAATACAACAATTGATATGCTGGTAGTATTAAAGTAATTGAGTTGAACATGTAAACTATAAAATAAACATAAATTTAATTTCTAAATTAAGAAAAAAATTATATTAGATTTAAAGCTAAGTAAGGTTAGAAACATAATTTACTCTAAGGACATAACATAGTGGATAATTTGCAGAAATTATAGGTAACCCATAAGATATTGCTTCTAATATTAATCTACAAATTGAATTCTCTAAGAGGAGATCTAAATTTTACTTTTGTGAAATATAGTTTAAACAAAAACAAGAGATCAAAAATTAAAGAATACAATCAGTGCTAAAAATTATACTATAAAGAAATACATTTAATAATCTTATCTAGAGCGAAGTATAATGGACTAAAAAATAGAAGAAATTAAGACTAAGGTATATTTCAAAGGTGTTGCATATCCATCAATCTTGATTAAAAAAGACACCTAGTTAAATAATAGTAAAAATAGAATAAATCAATAAATGTACCGTCACTTGATATAACTAACATAAGAAATACATAATTTGATTTTATAATAAATGAGAATTCAAACTATGTATAATCAAAAGATCCTTTCATTTGTAAATATATATAAAATGAAAATGAAAAAGAAAACAAACAAACAAAAAATATAACATATTTGGGTTTTCCTTCCTTTTTGTACTTTACTAGAAACATCTAAAAATTAATACATAGAACATTACCCAAAAGTAGATATCAATCAACCAAGTTGAAAGTTATGTTTTAAAATTGATCATTTTTCGAATGCTAACCCATAAAAATGTTATTAGAAACCTCCATACAATTACCAATTTTGAGCAAACTGATTCATAAATATCTTATACAATATTCAAAATGAAAAATTAGAGATACAAAAATAAAAAAATGAAATGAAATGAAAGTACAAGAATCAAAACTTGACAAAGCATTAAATAAAAAGCTTCCTACAAGTTCCAAGAAGCAATGTAAGCCTATAAAAGGACCAAACTAAAAAGATAAAATTTTAATAAAAAAAGCTTAAAAATTTTGAGAGAATTATCCACTAAGATAAAGATAAAAGGTTAAAACTTGATAACACCAACAATAAAGCTCTATAAGAGGCGATTATGCTTGACTCAATCTTAAGCTTCAGGTTATTCCAAGTTTGCACATTACTTCAAAGGTAAACCTCTTCAGAGGGAGATATTAAAGATGCATTGAGCAAGCGTAACTAAAGAATCATTTTTATGTAAAAAATTATCTTTTTAATTGATAGTAGAAGAAGAGTATGAAGCAACAACAAGAAGAAGAGAAGCTTTTCAAGTAAGATTGTTCATCGTAATGATATTTCTATTTTATCCTTTTACAAATAAAAATTACAATATGCCTTTCATAATATATCACAATTTTAAAAAGTATACTTGGCTAGTGGTGGCCATAAATGACCACCACTTATGAGCTATGAAGTTAGGTCCATAATCAAAATAATATAAGAGGAAAACAACAAGCATCATCGATGTAATGATGTATCACTTGAATATAAATATACTTTAACTTTTATTTTATAATGCTACATTGATGTAAAAATGCATAAATATGTATTTATATAGAATAGTATATTTTTATCTTAAAATGAAGAAAATGCTTATATACAAAAAAATCATGCAAGAAGATGACATATGATGCAATCTCATATTTCTTTGAACCACTATATAAACATTCATGTCTTATAAATATAATTTTATCATTTAAGTTTTTTGATAAATATATAAAACTTTATGTTGTTATCTTTTAATAACTTGATTGTCAGAGGATGAATGTTAAAAAAATTTTTGACATTGTGTATTTTAGGTTTGTTAGAAACTTACAAAGAGTCCACATCCCATATATAAACACCAAAAACCAACATATCAAGTGGTGTGTTTAGATCAAAAATTCCCTCACATTATTTGGTATTCACTATAAGATTCTGATTATTTTGATCTTGCTAACTTATGATTGATAATCACAGTCCCACATCTTTAAGCAAAATATGGAGTCATTAATAGACTCACCTCCTCAAGCCACTCAATCCTTAAACTTTGATTGGTAATGCTAGAATCCATACAACAATAACTACAAAACTTAGTTATTGCTTTCCAATATAAGCTTTCATAAATAAAGACATATGAGGCTAGATCTAAACCATTGCAGCTTGCATGCCAAAGGTAGCTTGTGTAAGATGAAGGCTAATATAATAGCACGATTAACCTAGGAGGATGCGTTAACTAAAAAATATGGTCACACCATTTGTAGTTAAGAACCCTCTACCCATACTATCAGATGTATCACAAGATTAGGTCTAAAAGTATATTAGTGTGGACCTTAACAATTCTCTCACTAGAAAAATAATGTTAGAGCTCATGCTATCAAAATTCAAGTTACCATGATGTGAGGCTTATAATGAGACAATAGGCCCCACTGACCACACTATTAAAGATGGCAACAGGCTTTGTACTGTTTAAGATTGACTTGAATTTTTTTTTCTCAACTTGAAGTTTGATTAGGCATAGAATATTGCAATCAAGTTTTAATCGGCTCAAAATAACTCTTCATTAATATATAAAATGATGTTATTTGCATACTAGGTTTGAGCTTAAAGCCTAAGCTCAAGCCCAGCCTAAAACCTAAAATATAAAAGCCTAAAGCATAGTCCCAATCTTAAATCTTATTTAAACAAACCTTGAGTCAATTTTAAAGCCTGATCAGTTTAAGTTAAGCATAATTACTTTCAGTTGGGCTAGGCTAGACTAGACTTAAGCCCTTTTCCATCCTTACATACCATGTGATTCAAAGAAGTAATGGATTTATACAATGTCAACGTAGTGGTCAAATTTTGCGCATTCGTATCCACAATGAGAGGTCTAGGTAAAGATAGGTAACAAAACCCTCCCTGTAGGCTCAATGGTAAGTTTTAGACAATTGAAGGGGTTTTTCGAAGCCCACTTTGTAAGTAAAAAACATTGTCTATCGAATTCATTGACTTTATTCAAGGTCATACGAAGGTCATGAACAAATCTTTTATAATTCTTAAGATGATTCAACCTTGAGGTCATATAAGTATTGAATCTTAATAAATATATGGTAGTTATAAACTTTTAGAAGGGACTAAAGAGAAAACAACCATTATAGATACCTCTTTAAGGGGATAAAGCCCGTACATTTAAGGAGGTTTAACCAAAGGTGTAGAAAAAGATAAACTTGGAGCAAATAAAATTATTCGGAACAACCACTAAAACACATACCTCACTCAATAGAGTAATGGTGAACTCAAGATGGCTATCTATATTTTCATATTTCAAGGCTATTTTTGGCAATATTTAATTTTCTTATCACTCTCTAATCTTTACTTACAGCTTGGACCTTGGATTGAGATCGCACTTCTCCTTCAGATTTAACAACTATTTGGTTAGTGATGAAGGGTTTAAAGGAGGTATTAAAAAAGGTCTCTATGTGAATATCTATTAGATCCCACTCTTTTATTTGTAAGGGAAACCTTAAGTGTACAAAGAAGGAACTCGAAATTCTCAATCAATCCAAATAGTTGTGATTGACATAGAGATAGGTCTAACAATATACAATAATCTCTATACCTTGACCTAGCGAATCAAGCATTCTAAGTTAAGGAGAAGGAAGTAATGAATGCTAATATAAAGTATGTGAAATTTCAATATTCATTATTGAAGCAAAGTTTAAGCGTGTAATGACTTATGGATGACAAAAATACTTATTTTTTTCTGTAAATCTCTACCAGCAAAAAGAAATCTTAATAGAACCACTTTTTTATAAGCAAAAGATGGCTCAATGCTTCAACTCAAGAGAACCTCCTTATAACTACTTTTAACTATTTTTTTAAAACTCTAAGCACTGAGGATCATTCTACTTCTTCTAGGTTATTGTTTAACTCTTTCATTCATGATAAAATTTCAGATGAATACGTTATTCCATTAAAATCTTCACTTACTCCTGATGATATAGAAAAGGTTGATTTCATCCTTAAGCCCCAAAAATCAGTTGGTCATGATAAGCTAAACGGAATGTTTTCCAGAGATCTTGGTCTTGGATCAAATACTAGGTCATATGTGCAGTGTTGAGCTTCTTTAAAAAGGGTTATTTGCTAAAGGATTCAATAAGACTTTCATGTGTTTTACTTTGGAGGATTTCAAACTTATTTCCTATTGTAATTTCATTTATAAGGTTATTTCAAAAATATTAACTTCTACATTAAAGTAAGCCATCAAACCACTCATTAATGATACTTAATGAGCATATGTTAATGGAAGAGTTATTGGAGATAATATTCTTTTGGTACAGTAAATATTCAAAAATTATAGAGGAAAGAGATCTTCTAAGTTTCTTACAATCAAGGTAGACTTCAAGCAGGCCTTTGATATTATAAATTGGAATTTCATCATTCATGCATTGTAGTTCTTTAGTTTTCATACAAGATATATGTGCTAGATACACCAATGTCTTATAAGAGTTTCCTATAGTATCTTAGTTAATAGAACTCTAACCAAGCTAATTAAAGGGTCAAGAGGAATTAGGCAAACGGTCCCCTTTGTCTTTTCCCCTTACCTATTTCCTTTTCTAGAAGTACTCTTAAGGCTTATTAGGCATTGCATCAATGTAAAAAGGATATTCATGTAAAGCAATTGTAAAGAAATTGTAGTAGGTTTGAGATGGCCTACCTCTAGCTTCTTGTAAATAGATTGACGCATAATGTTAACACTTGGACCTATATCACATAGAACATAATCAAAGCTTATGTTACAAATAATGCAAGGGATAGAAAAACTATCAATGCCCTTGAGCTTTAAAAGTGGTCCATCTTGAATTATGACTTTAAACTCCTTAATAAAGATTGTAGTTTTGGATAAAATCTTATTCTTAAGCCTTCTCTTATTGGATAAAATCTCCTTTAAAAACTTGTCATAAAAAGGCATTTGCTTTAAAGCATCAAGTAAAAGGAATATTAATATAATTCTTTTTTAAGAATATCTAAAAAATTTCCAAACTCCTTATCTGACTTTACCTTAATGAATCTTTGAGGGAATGGTATAGGTGGCTTATAGGGTGCAAGGGAATGTATTTGGGATCTTTGCTTTCTTCTTTCTCCTTTTCATGCTCCTTCTCCTCTCTAACAGCCATCTTATTTTTCTGGTCTCCCTTACTCTTTATCTTCTCCAACATAGGGCTCTCAACAAACTTAACCCCTTAACATCATAGCATTACATGCTCCTTAGGATTCTCAAGTTTTTCAGGCAATTGACTAGGTGTTCTAACATTGGCAATAGCATATTGAGCAATTTGAGCTTCGTGCATTTTCTTATAAGTAGCAATTGAATCCACCATAAAGTTAAGCTTCCTAATATCCTTCTTGAATTCTTAGTTTTGTTTGGATTGGGTGATAAGGAAGTTCTTTAGAAAGAACTCTTAAGTTTTATTTTTGGGGAGGGGATTGAGTGGTTTAGGCTAAAAACTCAGTGGATACTTATTTTGAGGTGTAGGATTAATTATGCTTATATAGGAGAAAGCGGGATGGTTCCTCCAACTAAGGTTATAGGTGTTTAGGAATGACTCGTTCTTTTAATTAGGGGTTATTAATGAATTTATCCTTTTCTATAAGACTATGTAAAAAAAACTAGTTCTTTCATTGGCAATATGTAGCTAAGTGTCATAGGGATCCATAAATACCACAAACTACATTAGTAGCACCAATAAAATTAACATTCATATGATCAACTTTTTTAGATAAAACTTCTACCTTAGTAGTTAAAAGATTCAAGGCATCTAGATCATACTTACCTAGAATCTTATAGGAGTGGCTCTCTCATTTATCCACTTATAATGATTTTACGTCATATCCTTTGTCAAATAGTACACTTTAACTACCGTCCTGTTCATTAGGGCTTAATCAGTAGTGGAACTATTTAGATCTTAAAGATGTAGTTCATTTGATTGTGGAAGATCTAAACTAGCAGACTCTTCTCTGATCCATGATGTGGACAAAACCTCAACAACTCCTTATATCTCTCTCATACCTCATATAACAAATTGCTTTTCCTCTATAAAAGATAGTAGTTTGATTTCTTATTTATTCAGTCTTTCCTAGAGAAAATTAATTCACTAAAATGCATAAGAGAGCTAATCTGGTAATTGATCCTATTTGTAAGGTTTGCATACATTTCTTAACTTTATCCCTTAAAGATAAAGTGAATAATCAAAGCTTGATGACATTAAAAGATACGCCATTCAACTTCAACATTTCTCACAACAACAGAAACATTAGTAGTTGTAAATTGGGGGACGTCATATAGTGAACCTTTGAATTGGTTTACACCATAGGTAATAAGGAGGGTTTTAGGTTAAAATTGGTAGCTTGGACAATAGACCTTAAATGTATGAGTTGATAGCCTGGCTATTTGATATGATAAAATTCTTCAATAACTTCATATTTTTTCCATTCATCTTTGGTTCCTTAGCCTCTATTCTCCTCTAAAGTCTTCTTCTTATATGGAGTGTTCTCTCAATCTCAAGGTCTGGATCAATTACATTCCTAGGATTGTCAAAATTGCAGATAAAATAAGTAATTTATAAAGAAAAAGAATAAAGAAAAACAAAAACAAAAAAAAGAAATCGAGCTTAATCAGGTTGTAAATATAAAAAATATTAATGCTTAGTCTCTGGAAATTATGTTTAAAATTGGTTATTTATTTCATTACAAGCACGAGGTATAGTTATAGCTAGCACAGATGAGTACTAGTCGATATCATGAGAAATGTTAGTTAAGTACCCACTATTCACAAACTTAATAATTTAGGCCAACGATTATAAATGATTGAATGAGAAAATAAACTAAATAACAAATAAAAACACCAAACAGAGCAATGACCAAGAGAAAATCAATTAATGAATTTATTAGATTTAGATGAGAAATTCCTTATGACTTTATTATATTTAATTTCGTTATAGCTTAATAAATTACTCAAGTTTCTTAAACCAATAAGAGTTCCTAACTTAGAGTGCATTCTCTCTTGAGATATATAGCCCCTATTTATAGGTTAACCAAATGAAATCCGTTTCAAGTCTAGACACCTAAGAATGCTTTAATTTGTTTTATGAACTCTCTTAATAGTTGTTACCCTAACATAGGAAGATCATATGGGTTTCTCTTGTATAGATCATGCTTAACATCTTTATCCACTATCTGACCTAAATATACAACTCATCTCTCGAATCTTGATGCATGAATCAAATATTAAATCTTTCACTTTTATTCCTTTAATTCAATCAATAATAAAAATATGGATAAATCACGTGAAAACAAGATATTCATTAAACTAGAAATATATAAACATATTTTACATCCTAGGTTCATCCTACCTAAATCTATGTCCCTATTAGTTCATAATCAAACAAAGAATATTATCATAAAAGTAAAGAAAACATGTTAAAAAATTCATTATTCTAGAATATTGAATATTTAAAGAATTGTTGTTGAAATCTTAGTCTATCCTCAAAGAATGATGTAGCTTAGATCAAATTGATTCAAAATAATTTCAAAATGACTTTGGAATGTTTCTTGGCAAAAACAAGAACTCTCTCTTTTCTGCCTCCTCTTTTTTTAACTCAAAATCCTAAATTTTAATGAGCTACACAGTCCTAAACACGGGTTAATGTAGCTGGCTATGTTCTTTAGAAAACTTTTCAAAAATGGGACTTTATATGATATAGTTCTTCATCTAAAGGGCAATATGAGGGTTAGTATGGTGTACTAAAGAAACAGAAGCAACCTTCTTCAAACATAGCTCTCAATATGGTGGCGTGTATAGTGACATATTCTCTGGTCCTTCTCCAATCCTTCCAAAGTTGCTTCATGATTAACTCAGATTAGGTCAATATTTAAAATTATTACAAGTGCGCGACGTAGCTATAACTAGCACAAGCAAGTATGGGTCGATCTCATAAAGACTGTGATTACTAGTAATTACCCATTTTTCTATTATCTAACCTATGAATCAGATATTTTGTTTTAAATTAAAAATTAAACTAAATAAATAAACTAAGAATAAAACAATTTGAACATAAGACAAAGGAAAGTACTTAGAAAAATCAATATCAAATAATAATGTCTAGGTAATGAATCCGCCTAAAAAATACTAAATATTAATCCTTTATCATACAATTATATTATTGATTTTAGACCATGAAAATTCCTATCTTATGTTAATATCTTTCTCAAGACTATTAAAAACTAATCCATCAATTGATTAACAGAGCTCTTTCTAGTTAAAACCTCCATTATTAAGTTTGACCATAATCTAGAGGATTTATGTCGGTTTATCTCTAGGTTTGCATGCAACTCCTTCCAATTATGGTAGATTTATTCATAAATGAGGATTTATCAATCTCAATCATATGAAATCAAATCATGCACTAATATTTCAGATATATTAGTACAAGAATAAAACTCATAATTGAATCACAATAAATTAACCAATATAATTGCATTATATAAAATATCAAATCATATTTTTTAAAATAAAAAAAATTATAAATATTTAAAAGAAGGAGATACACGAGTATTACTCTAAACAACTAAGAGAAAACCAAAACGATACCATGGAAACATGAAAAATCAAAATAAACGATAACATTCACTAGGTGGAAGTAAGACGTGTTATCTATGTTTGGTAGCTGTAAATGGTATAGAAATCTTCTCCTCATAGTCGGAGTATCGTGAAGCTTCCAAATTAGGGCAACAGATGGATTCTTCGTCTTCAAGAGGCATTCTTATCTCCTCCTGGAATTTCATCAGATGGTGAGGGTCTCTTGGAGGTCTGGTGATTGTTTCGACACTGGCTTAGCCAATTAGGGTTCATCACACCTAGACACTAAACATGTTTAGTTATTTATTAAAAACAAAATCAATAAAAAACATGTAGAAAAACTAATAGAAAACAAAGAAATCATAATTCTAAATCTCCATTCTTCATCTATTGAATCTTCTTACAAAATTGGATTGGATGTAGCTTTTTATTGAATCTCTTGACATTTTTTTGTGTTTTCCTTATCCCTTGATTAGAACTATCACCTATGAATTTGTCTCACAACTTAAATTTGCTTCCAAACTAGTTTCTCTTTGTTTTGCCTCTGGTCACGCCCTTTTATAGTAACAATTAAGGTTTTTGGATATATACGGTCACTTACATAGGCATGTAGGAGACAATGTATAATCAGAAATGCCTGAATTCAAATTTTCATATAGGCACAGAGATTTACACAGGCAACATACATGGGCGTGTAACTCCACAACTAGAACTAAAATTGTGCAATCTTCACACATTTACGAAGACTTACATAGTTACTGTACATGATCACATATGTCCTTAATTGCTTCAGATATTCATTCCATACCATGATTTCATCTGAATTCTTCTCCTTTTGGTCCATAAAGGCAATTATAACCTATAAATGCATTTAGAGCAAATTAAGTACCAAATATACGAAAAAACTATAAAATAGCAAGTAAATACATACATCAAATATGGGTGTGTAATTATAATCAAAATATGCATTTATCAAACATTCTCACTCTTAAGCTTTTTCTTGTCCTCAGGCAAATCATAGTCTAACTTATCAATCTTATAAAAATCCATCCTTTATTAATTTTAACATATCCATCCATAATCTAAATCATCGAATCATATTGATCCAATTAACATACAATTAGAGTCAAATTATCCTAAAACTAACTTCACAAGTAAATATCACTAGTAATCAAAATAATAGTATTTTTGAAATTAAAAGCACAAATCTTTACACTCTTACTAAGGTTTCACTCAATGCACTCAAGCGTTTAAGGTGAAAAGTATAAGATCTCCCAAATCAATGCATAGTAGGACTCTTAACCATAAGCTTGCAATATTATCATATCTCCACCACTTATATATAAACTAGAAACAAAAATCAAAAGGTCTTTATAAGGGTTTAATGGGACTTAGGTAAAGTATGATTGGGATAATCAAAGGATGATAATTTTGAAGGAAATTTACAAAGGAAACATTACAAGAAATTTGTTACTTCACTATATAAAGGTCCTTGCATTATAAATCCATTAGTGCTATATATTTTTATATGATCGCAATTATAAATCCATTTGTACTATTTTTTTATATGCTTGGATCATACTTTTTTAAAAAAATTTAGCATTCATCATGTACCATGATTAAATAAATATTGGACCTTTCAAATTTTCAAGGTTTAAACAAACAAGTAATTTAAATAACCTTCAGGGTTCAAATTAATAAAAAGGTTTCAAGAAAAATAAGATAAAGTTTAATAATGGGGTTATAATCAATGAAAATGGCTAAGGCTCAAAATTGGTTGCCTTTAAGAGATAAAATATGGTAAGGTAATTTTCAAAGAAATAGGTTTAAACGAATATTGAATCTAAGTGCCTTTATTACTTTAATGCTTTTAATTTAACATAAGTGATCTCAATATGCATAATAAAAACAAGTTCTAGAATCATCCAACTATGCATTATAATACATATAAAAGAATAAAAAAGCTTAAAATTTATGCACTTTGCTCTTAGGCTAAAAAGCTTAGACAAAAAATGGTCTTATGTGTGTACATAATATGCAATTTTCATTCAAATTAATTATCTCAATGACTACTAAAAATAAAAATTTTATTCTAACTATCATCCTTTTGAATACTAATTCAAATCAAAAATCAATAATTAAATAAAGTATCTATGGACATATTTCTAATAATTCAGAATATTAGTTAATAAAATTGAATAACAAAGATTATAATAAACTTAAGAAAATTATTATCACCACACTTGAAATTGTAAATTGTCCCCGGTGTACATAATATAAGCATATATGAATAAAAAATGAAAAAGTGGAGTATGGTACTTTTCTGAGTAATAAGATTTTCTGATTTTTGATTTCGATGAAATTGGGATTGTCCATCTGATATGATATACAAACATCTTTGCAAAATATAAATAAAAAGGATAAAAAGATAAAAGGAAATAAAAATAAAAATGAACTATGAAAACAAAATTAACATAACTGAAAATAAGTCTTAATTCTTGGGTTTCCTTCTAAGTAGCATTTGATTAACGTCTTTTATGCTCAAAATGGCTTAGTTAAATTAATATTCTTTGTACTATTATATAACTTTACAGGATGTCCATTAACTTTAAAATTACCTTTATATGGATGACTTACCTCGATTACGCCATATGGAAATACTTTTTCCATAATGAAGGGTCTAGAACATCTTGATTTAAACTTACCAAGAAACAATCATAAGCGGGAATTATATCAGAGAACTTGATCTTCCTCCTTAAATTGTCGTGACTACTTAATCATCTGATCATGATAATTTTCGACTATATCCTTATAAATTTTGGAATTTTTGTAAGCCATTGATCACCATTATTTTAATTCACTAATTTGGAAATTACGCTTCTCACTTACAAGTTGAAGATCAAAATTCATTTATTTGATAGCCCAGTATGTCTTATGTTCTAATTCAACAAGTTAGATGACATGCTTTTCCATAAACTAGCCTACAAGGTGTAGTGTTAATCGGTGTTCTATACATCATCCTATAAGCCCATAGAACATCATCTAACTTGGTTAACCAGTTTTTTCTCTAACGTTCTAAAGTTTTTTTTCCAAAATTCTTTTTAAATCCTTATTAGCTACTTTGACTTGGCCACTAGTTTGAGAGTGATATAGGGTAGCAATCTTATTAGTGATTCGATACTTTTTGAACATCTTTTTGAATTGCACATTACAAAAATGCATACCCCTGTCACTAATAATTGCCCTAGGTGTGCCAAAACGAGAAAACAAGCTTTTAAGGAATCTTACAACAATCGTTGGGTTAAGTTTCACATGAGGTTTAGCTAAATTTTTGTAGGAACCCTATATTTATATTTAGATGCATTCGATGAAATACATATAATGCAATTTGTAGTTTAGATTTGGTGGGCTTTGGTAAGAGATAGATATATAATAGAGGAAAAGTAACCCAAGGAAAGGACTCCTATAGTACAACTAGTTGCGATCTAAGCTTTGTGGTTTAGTTTCTATTACACCATTTATATGTTAGTTGCATCATTTGTTTTGCTTTCTATTTATGTCTCCTTCATGTTAGGTCCTTAGAATTGCATCTTCATTGGCTATCACCCTTGTTAATCAATAGGCGAAGTTCATTTAAAGTAGAAGTCCTACTTTGTTATTTGTTCCTGTATTTTAGCTTTTACATAGTAATTGAATTGGAATTATATTTTAGTAGTAATTATATAGTTTTCAAGAACTGTCTTAATAATGTTTTTGTTTTTCTTTGGTCTCACTCTCTACAAATAAAATCTTAGGATGGTAGTAACAAATAAAATTAAATTATGTGCCTTATTTTCATTTGTGATCTTAACAATTATCCTAAATTTTTAAATCATATCTTTCTTGATTTACTCATTAGATTTCAATTTATTTAAGCTTCCTAAAACTTAATTTCTTTAAATTCCTTAAAACTATTGACTTCTTTGATTCTTCTATAACAGTATTAAATAAAAGAATAATTGAACTACAAACAAGAACTGCAACAAGAAAAACTATTAAAGTATAGCAGCACCTTTATTATACTGTCATTTTGTTAAGCAATGCCATATTCATCGATTTAGGTTCCCCTTACTACATTTTCCCACATATTAATCTGTAAATATCTTCAAGTCCATATCCAATATGTTGATTTTTTTTTGAATGACCAACACCAAGTTTCTAATAATAAACAAGCTAACTCTACTTCAATTTAATTAAGTAGTTCACTATTAAAGTTCCATTTAGTTGTAATTTTTAACATCCTAATTATGTTGCTAATCAGTAGAATAAATAGATTAAAAATCTAGTAATGACATTAAAATGATTCTACTTAGAGGGTGATGTTTTAGGATATTGAGGTACTTTGACATGACATAAAGATATGTTTGTTTTTCACATTCATAATATATTAGCATTTTGGTTTTATCCCTTTATCCTCAAGCTAGAGACATATAAATATAGTGAACCCAATATGGATTGAAAAATTCATGCCTTATAACTTTGTTTATAAAAAGAACAATATCATAATTGTCTTTATTAAATGGAGGCCATAATAAAGCAGCTAGTATTTTATTTTTTATATATCAACCTATTTATGAGCATAGTTGTTTTAGAATAATTCTAATCTACTTGTCGTTTTTTTAGGAAGGTGATGATTAGGATTGGATAAGGAGGTACTTTAAAGGATTTTGGAGTACTCGTACATATTTATAGTATGTTGTATTTTTATTGTTGTACTTATATTCCATATGTACCTGAGGAAGAAAATATAGGTGTATATTTTAGCTAATAATTTTTGGCTAATGTATTTTGGATATGTTAAATGATGAACTCCATACGTCTATATAGATTATATGATAGCATATATAAACATATTTTTTTAGTCATTATTTTATATATGGATGTTGCTTACTTAATGAAAAGGATTTGCTTTTACATTAACATGTTAATAATGAAAGGATAAATTTTTGCTTTTATTATTTAATAATGTTGCCTTAAAAATTATTTGTTTGCCTTATAAAGACTCAAACTATTGCTATATCTATTTTACTATAGTTTGAAACTATTTTGTTGCCTTAGTCAAAATCTAAAACAATATTATTCATTTCGTTGCCTTACGCCTATAGCACCACTTTATTTACCAGTATGAATTTTGTTGTCTTAACAAAAGCCAAAAGACAACAATAATTGCACTTCTAGCTACACTTTTATCTATTACCTAATATCTTTTTTGTTGTACTGTCTCTTTTTTTTTTCTTTGAGACATGAAATTGTTTAGACCTATGATTGACTCTCCTTTTTAGCAATCTTGCCTATCACTAAGGCAAATTTTTTATCCCTTCAAGATCAATGTTTCTCCTCACTTTTAAGAAAAAAATTTTCCTCAAATGATCTAGGATTATCCATTTGAAGAGACCTCCAAAACGGCTAATGCTTTCTGACCGTCTTCAAATGCTACTACCACTGTGGATGAGTTAAAGGTTCAGAACTTGAGCAACTTTTAGTCCGAACCTCCTTGTGAACTACCCAAGTGTTTATGCATTTGTGTCACCTCGAATAACTTTGCTTGGGCTCTCAGTTTCCAAAATTTGATTATGGATAAAGTTAACGTATTCAGTGCACAAAGTCCCCCGCTTTACGGGTGTATAGAAAGAGTCATGATGTACACAATATTTTCTTTATATTTTTATAAAGAGATTATTTCCGTGACTTGAACATGTAACTTTATAATAAAAAAAAAGTAAATTTACCGATTGATCTTATGCTCACCATTCCAAAAATTGATTATGGATGTCACCTAAATATTTTGGCACCTGTCCGTTGCAAGACTGATTAAAAATACTTACATTTGACTACATTAGTTGTACCATAGATGGCCATGATTCGTCTAAACCTTAACGAATGGTCTGTGGTGGGCATTTAACAAATGTAATTTGGAATTTGACAGGGGTAACTCCTGGAGTATTTACTAGGCGAATCGGCAATCAACTATCAGGGGCTGTATAATGATCGGTCGGAATGCTGGAATAGAGAATCATTTTGGTTGATTAGACCTTTGCAATAGTGTGTGTTGGTTTATGCGCTATAGCCAATCACTTTGGTTGTATTTTAGTGACAAATTTTTTAAAGGCATTATTTATCTTGTACATGTTTAGATGCATATGATAAAGTCCATGGAATAATTATACATTACAAATGAAATTATAATGAGATTATAATTATGAGATTCATATTGC